>ARYC01002979.1:0-10233 GCA_000711775.1 Oxytricha trifallax | reverse complement strand
AAAAGCAGCAAGACAACAAGAGGCTGCTGAGTGACAATGAAAAACAGAGTATTATATCTGAGTTGGCATAGAGGAGGAAAGATTTGTTTTAGTAACTTAATCGCATGCCAATATTTAATTTTATATAGAGATATTACTAATGTTTTTTTAATATAAAATTTGATTAATTGGTAGAATATTATATAATAAAATAGCAATAGCTAATGTCACCAGAGCTGGTTAAGACGTGAAAATGCAGATAGAAAATGAAATAGATTAAATAGAGAATGCTATTAAAATGTTTTCAAGTCGCAAGCCAGTCTATGTGAGTAATGACGATAACAGCTTCACTCATTGATATTATAAAGTCAGTTATATATGAAAGGAAGAGTTAAGAGATAATTTTTATAAATTTAATAATTGGGGGGAGTTATCATTAAAAATTTCAAACTCTCTGAATAATTTTAAGAAATTAATTCACTCCCTAAATTAATATATAATCTTGTACTTATTAATATTTAAATGATTAAATTTTAAAGACTTAATTTTTAATTAAACTTATTAAAGTGAATTATTTAGTAAAATAAAAGTACCTTGACAAAGTAAAACATAGTTGTTTATTTATTATATATTATCGATTTTAGTTTGATAGATTAACGCTTTTTTGAATCACTAATGATTTTTTTCATAAATACCAAGAGTAACTCTCAAAAACTATTGTAATCTATCTTACTTTACTACATAAAATCAGATTAAATTACGGGTAGCTCTCTCATATCATGAAAAAGAGAGTGCTCACTAGTGCGATTGTTATGACGCTCAGGTTGCCGAATAGCTTCATGGCGTTTGATGTTTCGAAGTCGCCGTCGTAAGCGACTGAGAAGGCGAATTGATTTGATTGGTAATCGAGATTTGAGAAGAAATATGTGGAGTAGTATTGCAATTAACCGATTCCTTTGTAGTTGTAGATCATTTAACTCAATGAAATAATTTATGTTTAAATAGATTAATGAGTGATTATATGAATTGATTTAGTGTATTGAAGCAATTAGAAAGTGTTTAATAATAAATAAATAAATTTTGACTGTCAACAAGGAAGCTAGTGCACTAATTGATACCTGGAGGGCAATCTAGTCTGTTTGCTTGAATTGGGTCTGTGTAAACTATACATAGAATTATTGTATATGTTTTTTAAGGGCTGTTACGAATCTGTAACATATTTGTATATTTCTACCTCGAATATCATTATATTATTCAGTTTAGTTGGACAATGTTTTCATGGATCTGGAACCTGTGTTGGGAGTACTTAGATTGATTTCGCATGTTTAGCCAGCAGGGATTTTAAAGAGATCCATCCCCAGAGAATTTTTCTCCCCAGTTTTATAGTCTGTGCATTTTTTATAGTACTATGCTGATGTATAATTTAGCAGCATCAATTAATTTACTTTATAATCATTATAATAGATAAAATAATTCAAATATTAATGTGTATAATATCATGCTTAAAAATTTATATATAATATTTAAAACATTATATATAGCATAATTAAGGATGTGATAAACAGGGTAGTTATTAGTATGTTGTTAGTTTTCTAAACCATTATTTTCTATGATATTATGAAAAAGTATAAAGATTTTTATCAGAACTTGTAGAGGTGTGCTGTTTATTTCTTAATGTTAAAATATTCTAATTATTCTTATTTAATTCTAATTTCTTATATAAAATTTAATGCACATTGATTAATAAATTGTATACAAATTTGATTCTTAATAAGATTTCAATTTTGTGTGAATGTAAAACTTATAATTAATATTAAAGATAAAAATCATTATTGCTAAAAATAAAAGTATAGTGTATTATTAAGATTAATTAATTATGCTTTTTGCTTTTGCAATATATAAAAGATATGGAATCTTCACCCGCTCAACCAGTCTTAGACTTCGTTCACCAACATTTCAATGCTGAATATCTTGAGGGTCTTAAAGGTTGGTATATAATCGATTATTTTACTTTAATTTGTCAATCTGACATAAGAAAAAAACTCAAAATGTAATTTAATTTGTAGAATTTGTGAGAATCCCCTCATTAGCACCACTTTACGATCCAAAATGGCAAGAAAATGGGCATTTATATAGACAGTGTGATCACCTCGTGCAATTCGCTGAATCACAAAACTTGAAGGGAGTCACTATCACAGCTCTCAAGGACGAGGGCAAGAGCCCATTCTTGATTGTGGATGTAGAGCCAACCGAGTCTACCTCACAGTCGTGTGTGCTCTTATATGGGCATATGGACAAACAGCCATTCGGAAAAGGATGGTCCACTGATCCATGCGATCCAGTGATTAAGCCAGATGAGAAGGGCGTGCTTAAGCTTTGGGGTAGAGGATCCTCTGACGATGGTTATGCTTTTTTAATTAACAAATTCAATAGTTATATAGTGATTAATTGACCATTAATAACTTTAAATTAAGCTTTCTTCAGTGCTCTTCTTGCCATTAAAGCTTGCCAAGAGACTGGTTTACCTCACCCAAGATGCGTGATTACAATCGAAGGAAGTGAAGAAGGTGAAATGTAAGTTTGGATTAATGTAAATTTCAATTCTTCTTTAGTGATGACTTATTGTACTATATCCAAAAATATAAGCATTTAATGGGTACTCCACAATTAGTTATTTGCTTAGATGCCAGTGCATCAGTGAGAGATAGATTATCAATTACATCAACTCTCAGAGGGTATCTTGATTTATATAATTTAAAAATTTATTGAATTTTAATTGTTATAGGTTAACTGGGTATATTATAAGTTTTATTAATCATTCTTTATGTGTTTTGAAATTGTATATAATTGCTTTATTTTGGGGATCATAAATTTTTTAGATAAGAAGAAATTTGTTTAAATTTTATTTATTTTATAAAACGATCATCTATAGAAAAAAGATCCTTATATTATTTAAATATCAACATATAAATTATTATAAGCTTATTACCATAAATTATATTTATAATTTTAATTTGATAACCATAATTGTTTAAAGTTTATCAAAAACTTTCAATTTTATTTGATTTCATCCTTAAGGTTAAAGTAGCTGATAACAATGTCCACTCAGGAGTTGCAGGAGGCATCGTGCCAAACCCTTTCTAAATTATGGTAAACTTACTGCAAAGACTAGAGGATTTTAAGACTTAACAATTGATCCCAGAGCTCCAAGTTGAAGTGCCAGCACATAGAGTCGAGGAACTCCATGAAACTTCAAAGATCTTACCCAGCTTAGATTTAGGTATTATGATAAAACGTTTCAATCTATTGGTACATTTTATGTAAAATAGATTCAGATCTCCCAATTCTAGAATCAACTCATAACTTAGCTTGCAAGCACCACGGAGATGAGCAAAAGTATCAATTGTTCTTATAAAACTTCTGGAAGCCAACTCTCTCAGTTATTGGTTTCAACGGTCTTCCATCCATTGAAGAAGCTGGAAATGTTTTGTATAAGGAACTCTCATGCAAGGTTTCTATTCAATTCAATCTTGATTTTAAGATGAATTTAGTTCAAATATAAATGTGATATATGTGATATTCGTATGCCACCCACTCTTGATGGTGAAAAAGCCACTCAAGTAATCAGAGAGAAATTATTGGAAGTTAAAGACGATACTTTTAACGCAATCGTTGAAGTTGATTTCTAAGGTTACGGAAACGGTTTAGACGCTCCCAAACTTCCTTCTGAGATTTAAGCTAAATTCTTTGAAGCACATAAGGAAGTTATTATTATTTATAAATTAATGCTTAATATTATTAGATAATTCATTGCTAATAATAATGCTATAGGACACCAATGGTACTTAGAAAGGGAAGAAAGAGCGTGATTATATACATATCTGGTTGGTTAATCCCCAGTATTAATTTCTGTAAAACATTTAATAATAATAATGCTAATGCTAAATATTATTGGTGAATACAATTTAAAGTTTTTGGAGGAAATCAGCCTATTTCAATTGGTTGCGGTGGTAGCATCCCATTCATGGAGATTTTCAGTCAGAACTTCCCAGGCACCAACTTCCTCTTAACCGGAGTAGGCTTTGGTGACTCAAACGCACACTCTGCTAACGAGAACATCGATTTGGAATATTGTGAAAAACTCACTCAAGTTATAGCTTTGACTCTCTCCAAGCTCTGAGAAACTTCGAAAGACTCATTAAGATATTGACAAATCATGAAATGATATAAGAACTCACTTTAAGACAATTTAATTTCTTTATCAATCTAAATTACTAATGAAACTCAGACTGATTAGATTTCAATATAAGGTTGGATTCATGATGTTATTAAAAGAAATTAAGCAAAACTCTATCAAAACTATACCAATTCTTGAGAAATTCAATAAACTTAAAAATACTTTTTCTACCCCACATTGAGCCTTTTCGCACTACTCCCTTTATTTGCAGAGTTTTATGCTTAAATAATAGATCTATACTCTGGAGAGGAAGTGTTGTTATTATCATAATCCTCGACACTTCTATTATTCAGATTAATAGCTTCAACATCGTTTCCAGGTGTTTTACTATATTTTTGTGCAATTAGGGATGGCGTTAGGGATTGATTAGTGTTTGCATCAACTATCCTTATTTTTTGCTTTGGCCCTAGTTTTTAAATATTAAATTATAATTAAAATAAGTAAATACACATTAAGTTTAGAGGGATTTCACAAAATTCATCTAAATGAGAAGTTAATATATATATCAAATTAGTTGATTAGTGATAGGATTTTATCTTTTTTACAATATAAATTTCTTTACATTTTAAGGATCATATTAACTGTGCTACGTCAAGCCGTCTTATTGAATATTTTAATTGTCTGAGTTATTATCACATAGGGAGTAAATAATAGGGAAATCAATTATTGAGAAATTTAATTTTAAATTTCATAAATTAATGTTGATAATCTGTATATCGAAAGAAAGTTAATATATTTCAATTCATATACGATTTTAAAATTGATAAAATGTATAGGAGTTTAGAAGATTAACTTTAATTTTTGATCATCATTATAAGAATTACGTAATAATTAAGAAAATATGAATAAAACGGTATAGCCTATTCCTAAATAATTGTCATTAATAAGTATATTTATGCAATAACTTACTATAATTTATGATTATTAACTACTAAATTTTACTGTACTTATTAGTTTCCAACATGACCACTACCACTAGTATTACTATTACTGTTATTGATGGCAGGAATGGAAATATTAGGATTATTCATTTAAATCTTTATGTTGCTGTTATTGAAATGATAGTGTTTGTTCTACAGTTAAATCACTGGTGGTGGGGATTTACAATTTTCCAGACTGGAGTTGCTCTGAGTGTTCAGGAGTTGAGAAGTGTTGATGTTTTGAGATACTCCAGCTCCTCCTTGTCTTTCAGATTTACTTGCATATAAAAAATACTTAAAAACTGAAAATCTATTAATTGAGGGGCATGTGTATCTATCATTTGTTATTTATTTACAAATGGCTTGCGTTCAGGGTATTTCTACTTTATTGCTTATTGATAATGGAGTTATGATTGCTTATATTGAAAAATCCCCCAGAACCCCCTACTCCCTGACTCGATATATTACTTAAATAAGCGTCATTCCCTATAGTTTACTCGTTTCTCTTCGAATTCGCTGCAATTCTTTGCTTTTTCTAGCCAGAATTTGATATATGTTTTAAAATTGATGGATTTATGTTCGGATATATTGTAGATAGGTCGTTGGATTGTAGTGGATCTTTCATAGTGCCAACTTTGCTGTCTTCTGATACTTATTAATCATGGTTTTGATTTCTGGAGGAAGAGGTGTTGTTTTTCACTTGAGGTAGAATTATATCATTGGTAGAGGTTGTGTTCTGATTTTACTAATGCTATAGTAAAACTATTTACGAAATCATAGGATGAACTATTTTTAGATTGATAAAGATAATTTAAGATTAGAGTAATTTCTAATTTACACTATTTATAAATAGACTAGTAATTTAAATTCTAAGGATTTAGATATAGTTTTAAAACATTAATTAAATTATTTTTAATTTTCTGAAAACGATAATATTCTTGAATTAATAAGTTGAAGCAGAAGGAATGTCCAAATCTTACTCAAATCTTTATTAAGATGTGTCTATTAAAGATTTATTAATATCACTGTAGTTTTTTATTTAACTCTTTGATACCATATTTTGAGGAGCAATTTAATTCAATGTTAAACTAAAATAATTCTTTAAATTATAATTTATTATTATCAGCTCTAAAAATTTTAGTTTCATTAACACTAATTATTAATATTATTAGCTACCCCACTATAATTTTGATAGTAGTTTAATTATTGATTATTCCCAATGATATTGCTATATTCTTAGTTTCTCCTGACTGATGATGCTTTGACTTACTTTTTAGCCTAATTATTATTTTTCCTAGTCTGATCTCCTCTTGAGTATTTTTGATTAGTGCTATTTACATATATTAACTTCTGATTCTTAGGGTAAAAAGTATAGTCTAATTCGTTATTAATAAAACTACTACTGGAATTACTAATCGTTACTTAAGCGTTTTCTACAGTTTTACTGGGGGCTAGCAGCTTTGAATTTCTTGATTTGTTCACTATGAAGTTTTATGAGGGTCCATCGTCTTAAAATATATTATATAAAGGAATAGAGTAAATAAGTATTTTTTGTAGTAATTTCAGGTTGAATATATAATTTTAATAAGTCAACAATTTAGGTCTTATCTATTTATTCACCTTTTAAAGCATTTATATCAGGAGATAAAACTATTCTAATAAATTGTAATATCTTCTAATATAAATTATAATATTAATTACATTTTATTTAATAAATAAGTTTAGCGAATTTCTAAGTTTTTAAGTATCATCAAGAACAATTTAAATTTAATTCATAAGTGTATTTTCCATGTAATTTTTATCATTTTATTATTAATTGTAGCTCTTTCTTGACTCTATTCATAGATAATATTTATAACTATATATTATAAATTATTATATTTATTTATAGTAAAATAAGATAAAATCTAATATCATTTATAATATTTTGATGATTGTATGATATTATTGTTAATTTCTATTTTAATATAAACCTTCATTTTTCATGTCCCCTTGAAGATACTTTCGCAGGGTTTTCGAACTCATTGTATTATTGAGATTGCTATTATTAAAAGTCATCGAGTTTAGCTCTTCTCTTTTGCTTTTGTTTTAGTTATCTTGGTTGTTTGAGTATACTGTGATAGATGGATTTTTTTTCAAAAAAATTATTTGTAATTTATAAATATTTTAAATAAAATCACAAAAAATTAATTAAATTTTACTTGATTTTGCTGTTCTTGATCGATTCCAAGTGAGTTATCAATAAAACACATTTATAATATTAATTAATTGATTAAATTTTGACGACACTTAATCGTAATTTTTATAAAATTAGTCTAATATAATTGATTTATCAATAATCTGTGTGATTTAAGTTTTGCTGGTACTATGAAACAACTCGTCAAACTGATCCTAACCCAGCATATCGTCCTCTTCCTCGATGATTTGCAAATTATTAGAACTTATCGCAGATTAAGGACTTTTAGGTGCCTAATGAATCAGTTTAAAATCATATTCATTTAATTTCACAATGAAAAGTAATCCACTTACATATAATCGATTCAGATATCTAAATAAAACTTCAAAAGCGAGGGAGAATCTTGGTGATAAATGTTTGGCTTTATCCATTAATCGCAAAAATTTGTGGATTTTCCTTATCTTTTTTACCCAGGTTGCCTCGTCAAAGGGATCTATTAAATTAATTTAATGAATAAAACTAAGCTAAAATTAGTAAACTCTAAACTAAGTTTCTTATAATAATAATCTGAAAACTATACCATATCACATATATAAAAGAAACTAAGGTTTGTAATGTACATACCTTTTTGATAAAAATTAACTATTCTTTCACATAAAAGTTGCACTGATTTCTCCAAAAGCTTGTTATAAAATGTCTCTTACTGCCTTGTACAATTAATCTAAAAATATAAAAATAACATGAATATCATAATTTTCACATTATCTTTTATAAAATACATATATAGTTATACCAAATCCAGAATAAATTGACATGATAAATTTAACTATAATTATTAAAATTGACATTATATTCAAAATTAAAATATTTTATTCGTCACAATTAAATTACTATCAATCCTCTTATTTGTAATTTAATATGACCAGGCATTATTTATTCATATAATACAGTACATTGAGATATTTAGTTGACTTAATTAAATTTAGGAATGATAAATTTTTATTGAAATAATTCATAAACTCAATAATATGCATTTGAATTATTGCTATTAATAATGCAAATAATAAATTGCCAATTATTCAATATTATATAATATTGTGAATTTGAATAGCATATAAAGTGAGCAATAATATTCAATGAGTTCTCATTAGTAATTTCTTAAAGGTACGGGGGAAGGTGGAGTTGACTTTGACTCAGACAACTAATATAGCTAGATTGAGGCACATGATAATTACACTAATCGATTACTTTATAATAATAATATTTTGACTATTATGGTTTAGTTATCTCTATTTTAAAATGGTATTGTTTATAAAAAATTGAAAATAATTTTAATTCCTAACCATAAACCAATCGTAAAACGCGCTTGATAAAGAATTAGTAAGTAAAAGGAGTAAGCAATTGAAAATATAACTCGATCCAAAAGATCAAAAATATTATTTTTATTTATATATATATATCAAATATATTATTTCAATTTAAATTATACTTAAAACTTCAAGTATTTAAAGTGAATTATATTATAAAATATATGAATTAGTATCAAAGTATATACAATGAGGTGATTTTAAAAAAGAAAAAGGGTTTAGATTACATGAATTAATAAAATAAAAATGATGGAGGGGATTCTCCTCGGTCTGATGCGTAACTTTTCAAAAGACTGGCTTCATTTTAAACTGAGAATAATATTGAATAAATAAAATTCAAACAATATAAATTCTTTTACTAAAGTAGTATACTAATAATAATATTGTTTATATATGTTTTATTGAGATGTGTTAATTTTCATCAATACTAAGTTATAAAATAATATGTCAAGACACCAAAATCAATCAGTAGTTTAAATATATTTCTATAGAAATGAATAATATAAAATAAGAGTTCTAAAGATGATATTTTTTTTAATATTTTGTGTATATTAGTATGAAATAAGTACCAATTAATTTTGGAAAAGAAATTAATCAAGATTATTCTAAAAAAGTTGTAATTTATTTTAGCATTTTATTATATTTTAGTGGGTGAAAAAGAGCTCAAAATAAGTTTGACATAAATTTCAATTTTAACTCATAGAAGGGAAAAAAAATGATTATAATTTTTATATTTAAAATAATTAATTTATACGACAAGCTTAATCTTGTTTGTCCCATTATAAAACTTTAAAGTAAGACGGAATTATATTTATTTATAAATTCCAATATATAATCAAAACCCCAAAACCCTTTCAGTAGTTTGATTGAGTTTTTGATTGATAAAAGTAGACTATTAGTGCATACTTTATTAGAGTTTTAAATAGGGTTTATGTAGGGGTTTAATGTTTAAATGTTAGTAATTTAAGTGAGTATATGCGAGGTTTGGGGTCAGTTTATGGCATTGAGTATATAGATTTATTGTTTAAGTTGCGTTATGGGTGCGATGATTATAGTGATCAACTAAAACCTATCCTTAATTACACATCTATAGCAAGACTGCTCCATAAATCTCCTGCAACTGTGAGGTCTCACTGTTTATTAGCATTGAATTTAAAGAAATAGCAACTTAATTCTAAGCCTAAAAGACCTCTTAAATTTTAGCAGCATCATATCGATTATCTTATTAATGATAAGACTCTTTAATACTGGGATCACTTCTCTCTGGACTAGAGAGCTGTGATGTTTAATAGCCAATTTCCTGAGCTTCATATCTCTGCTTAATCGATAGCTAACATATATAAAAAGAACGGAATATCTTACAAGACAGTCAATCGTATTAAGAGAGTGATTGATTTTAATGTTCCATTTTATAAGGATAATTTAAAATATATATTCGATTAAATGCAGAGGGCTATTACTAATATCATTAAGTTCATACACGCTGATGAGGCAGTATTCACGTTTAATACCTTCATATCAAGGTCTTGGTATAAAAGATATAGCAATATTGAA
>ARYC01002978.1:0-33589 GCA_000711775.1 Oxytricha trifallax | reverse complement strand
AAGGTAAACTACCACTTCCTCATCTTACATGGCATCCTCATAAAGATTAGTGACTAAAATCTCAGGGTAGTTCGGAATTTCGATTAGTTTAATCTCTTTATTTTTAAAATCTTTCTTCTCCTCACAAAGTATTGCTTTCAAGAAATGAAATTTTGGTACCTTCCATCGTGGGAAGGAATAAACCAACTGTATAATATTTTAATAGTCATCAAGTTATCTTACCATGTAAAGTTAGGTATCGATAGAGATCTTCCTTACTTCTGAATCTTGATATCATTTCTTGAGCCTCGACTCTTTTCATTTGATCATTGAGTGATTCCATCTTTGTTCCTCTTCCTATTAATGAATTTTAAATTATGATTTATAGACTTCTGGATCCTGTTGTTTAAAAACTTACTATTAAATATGGGCATCTTATAGGAGGTCAACCCTGTAAAGATACGTGGAGAAAGTTCCCAGAAGCTGTAACAAACTTCAGAGATGGAGCTCCATTTTTATCAATTTTGTTCCATTAAATTAGTACTAAATTTGTTTAAATTTAATTAGTACCGGTATTAAAACCGTTTAAGTTTAATTGGTACCAATTTAATAGTACCAAAACTTAATTAGTACCTAGTTTTAATCCAGTGAAGTTTTAATGAAAAAGTTCCAATCTGGTTTAAAACTTAATTGGTACCAGTACCAACCTGAACTTTATCTGAGTTGGTACCAGAATCAAAATTATTAAAGAGTAAAATTACGAAAATTATACTTATAAACTGAGTATAAATATGAATTCTTAGAGCTTAGATCAAACCATCATTAATTCTGTTGCAACTCCTATATAGTCCAGATATAGCTATAGAGGTTTAAGAGCTTTATAATAGAAATTTAAATTTGAATTTAAACATGGCGGTCAACTTAAATCGTAGAGCGGCACTTTTAGGAGCAGGTCAATCAATCATGATTTATATTTTATGATATATAATAATTTAATAACTCTATTAATAAAACTCACACTATAATGAAATCACTCTCAAACTCCTCAATCAAAGATAAAGTTGATCGCTATGTCTTGTTGTTGAGATATGGAACGACTAAGCCTAGAACAAAGCCTATGTTGATTCATACTCTGAAAGACATTTCAAAGGTATTAAGGGTATCCATAAGATATGTCAGACAGGTGTGCTCAAGGCAGAGTGAGCTACCAAGCTAAGCCATGCCAGGCAAGCGAAAACAGAAGTCAAAGTTGCATGAGCAGGAGATAAACTACTTAGTCAGTGAATAAACATTGGATGAGCAGAAAGGGCTGACTCTCCATACAAGGGCCAAGCTTTTCCATAGAAAAATTCCCAGAACATAAAATATCCCCTTCCTAAATTCAATATATCTACAAAAAGTTCAAGATTAAATACAAAGTCATGAGAAGCACATACAATATAAGCAAGTCTAAACAACAAGTTATTTTGGTAATAACGATAAGAAAAGTTCGCTCTACTTCTGGACATAGTAGCTCAGAGTGGGAAAATTATATACGTTGACGAGGTTATCTTTAAACCTTACAAGGTAGAGTAGCATGCATTGGCTAGGCCACTATAAAACTAAAAAATCTAAAAAGAAGGCTTAAAACTGAAGACTTTCGCAGCCATAGTTGCTATAAGCATGGAATCAGGACTGGAGGGTTATTTTATCAAATAATAAAAATCTATCAACTCAGCTGACACCTCTGCTATGATTGACTATCTTCACATTAAGAATTAATAACAAGATGTTGCAATTTTTTGGGACAATCTAAGAGGGCACCATAGCAAGACTGTCCAGAATAAAATAAAAAGTTACAACTGGAGCTGCTTGTTTAACGCCCCCCCATACTCGCCAGAGTTCCATTGTATAGAGGAAGTCTTCTCCTAAGTTAAGAAAAAATACAAACGACAGATGATATCAAATGACTTCAAAGTGGGGGAGACTTAGCATATCAATTTTATTAAATAAGCAATAGAGAGTGTTTAAACTCAAACAATAAGAAATATAATAGATAGGCACTTGAACAAGATGAAATATTATTTATAGAATAATAACGTAAAAAGCTGAACGCAGTTATAACAGCAAAATAATAATGGTTCATTCCATGGAATCATTTTCGAGTACTCTTTCTGACTGTGACTCTTGAGTCATGATAGTGTCTCTATGTTGGGCACTCACTGCTCTCTTACTCTCAGTATTAGACTTGTAATTGGAAAAAAGATGCCGATATCTCATGGTACTCCCTCTTCTTTTTTTGTTAGCGAGGTTTTGACTTAAGCTTGAGCATAGAGAGTGCTTTACCTTTAGACTCTAATTATTAATTATTAAATATAATAAATCTTACTTGAAAAAAATGGCTCTCCTTGTAGCTGTCTATACACCTCATCATTTATAAGTATTTTTTCTTTTTCTTCCTCCATAGTTTCGCTTAGATTTCTTGACCTATTTTCATGCTTTATGAGTGAGGACAAATAGTTTGTATGAAGGGTGCCCAAGACCCCATAGAAGTACTTTCTATCAGGGAGCACTTAATAGTCTGGGTAATAATTCATGAATTTCATGATTTATGGGTCTTCTTGAATTTGATTAAAAATGTTCTTTACTTAAAGTTCCTCATAATATGGAACGTTCAACTATACAACCTCTCCAGATTTCAAAAGGAGCTTTTCGCCAGAAAAAAAGTCCTTAATGAACCTCATGGTAACATGGTCATCGTTAGGCAAGAAGTACCCCTCTATAAGTGTTAATATTATTATCTTACTGTTAAATCGCAAAAAATTCAACCAGTCATTTTTGGACCTAAATTTATTTTAAAATTCTCTGATGCCATGACTATGGACGTCTATGCTCTCCATCGGCTATATTTTTTATTATGATTAAATAGTTATATTTAACGAAATCAATTTAATATTCTGTTGTAAAGTTTGATTCATGAGTTAAAATTAGTATACTTATCTGAAATTTAGGCTTGAGCCTTAGCTATACATGCTGACCAGAAATTACATAAAACTTTACCAACATGAAAGCTAATAATTATAATAAGCATTAGCATTAAAAATAACCAAAACTTATTAATAATATGAAATAAATGTAATTAATATAAGAGGATACCACTCCTCCATGGACTCCTGAGTTGTGAATGTAAAATATTATATAATCTTATCATTATTTAATTTATTAGCGTACATTGGTATATAAAAAGGTTATATTTTACTTACTTTTTAAACTCTTGTATAGACTTCCTAAGTTTTTACTCATAAAATTTGGCTTCCTAAGTTTTCACTCATTTTTTTTACTATGCTTAGTGAATCTCTACATTTACTATTATTGAAGTAATGTACCACGTCAATACTTATTCATAGAATATAGAGAAAATATGCAATAATTATTTAATTTTATTAATAAATTATTACTTACTTTTTTAACTTAACTCAAACGAGGATGCCATAGTGCACTCTACTATATTTATTTTACTATCCCTATAATATAGTTTAAGGATTATAGTTTCAAACCAAATAAATGTAAAATGATAACTGAAAAATTATTTAAAATAATTATTACTAAGTTCCCATTTATGCTGTGGCTTGCTTCTAAATTATTTTTGGTATAAATTCATAGTAAATTTCTTAATTCTATATTCTTCATAATAATTTAATATTGCTAAAATAGAAAAAGATAGGAAATTGTAGAAATTAATCAGAAATCTTAAAGCATTTGAATATTAACAGCCAAGTATTTGAGAGTAATATAAATCAAATTTGGGAGCAAGTAAACAGGATTCTAGCTATGTTTTTACACTGTTTACTGTTTAATCTTTAAATATATTTATTATTTTAATATTAAAAGTTTGATCAAATTAATTAATAAAAATAAACAGATAAACAAGTAAACAGGCCCACACTTATCTGTTCCCTGTTTAATTACATAGGTTAGGGAGCAAGTAAACGAATAAACAGATAGTTCATAAGTGTGTTTACTGTTTAATTACATAGACTAGGGAGCAGATAAACAGACTAAACAGATTGAAAAAATGTGTTTATTAGTTTAATTTAGTGATTAGATATAATTGTAATTGCACTTCAATCTAATGACATGGGTGATCCATGTGACTTTCTCTCTTGCTGCTCGTGATTGCCTTGTTCTTCATTGTGATCACCGAACTGCGCGTGGGTGTCGTCTGCGTTGCTACTCTCTACATATCTCTTGTACAATTGCCTTGCTAAATCTACGCCAGTGAATTGGAATGGTTTGTCTCTTCTAAATGATTGCATCTCAAGTTTATAGACTGTTATTCTCTCCATAAAGGTCTTAGTCTACTTTTCTCATCTCGTCTAATGACAGTTCATTGATCGTGATCTCAACTGAAAGATTCTTGAATGTCATCTGTGCCTCCCCTTACTTTATACCGGCTGTGCAGGTCTTCCTTCAGCTCCATCAAAGCAAATCTAAATGTGCTATAATCATCTCGGTCATGTTTTCATGTCTGCTTCAAAATCAGCCTAATTATCCAACTACTTAGCTATTGCTAGCTTAAGAATGAAAAGAGACTTGTAAGAATAGTTCTTGGGCGGCATTCTTTGAAATAGACTATAGTAGCTACGGCATCTGGTTCAATTGAGATTATAAAACAAGCCACATCCATTTTCTTGATCATTTAATTTTTTAATTACAATTATATCTAATCACTAAATTAAACTAATAAACACATTTTTTCAATCTGTTTAGTCTGTTTATCTGCTCCCTAGTCTATGTAATTAAACAGTAAACACACTTTTAAACTATCTGTTTATTCGTTTACTTGCTCCCTAATCTATGTAATTAAACAGGGAACAGATAAGTGTAGGCCTGTTTACTTGTTTATCTGTTTATTTTTATTAATTAATTTGATCAAACTTTTAATATTAAAATAATAAATATATTTAAAGATTAAACAGTAAACAGTGTAAAAACATAGCTAGAATCCTGTTTACTTGCTCCCAAATTTGATTTATATTACTCTCAAATACTTGGCTGTTAATATTCAAATGCTTTAAGATTTCTGATTAATTTCTACAATTTCCTATCTTTTTCTATTTTAGCAATAATAATTATAAACTAAATAAGAAATTATAGAATAGTCATTTTAAAAATATTAAAATGGCTTTGTAGCATGGTGATAAGATAGATGCTAAACCATAAACCCTTTTAATAATCTTGAGCCTAAGTTTCTACTCAAAAAATTTTACCTCCTAAGTTTCTACTCAATCCAATATTCAAATCAAAAGTATACTAATATAGCTAAAGTATGAATAAAACTTTGAAAAGAAAAACATTTTAGAACCTAAATGCAAAAGAAAATATAGTCAATGAAGCTTATCAAAAGTGAGAAATATATTTGCAATTATTTTGAGACACCATCCACGCATGAAAGCCTAAATCACTCGAAGTTCACCAGTCAAACTATCATAGGGAGGTCCATTAAGTAGCAAGGGACAACATAAAGCTAAAGGAACGTACTTGTCAGTATTGCGGTAAAGTTAAGGGTAGAGCTTACAACTGTAAAAGACATGAAAGTGTTTGCAATCTAAATATGAACAAAACTAAAGTAATAACTAAGATGAGAAAAGATAGCTCAACTCCAAGATTTCCTGAAGTCCCCGCAAAAGTTGAAACGGGTGTTATAGATGGGTACAAGCTTATAACAATTTATCAAAAGGTTTTTTAAGTCAAATACAAAACAGTAACTGAGCCTGTCATATTCTAGGGAGATATAAATGATTATAAAATGTGGAGCTAATTGCAAATGACTCTGTGGTAAGGTATGGGAAGCTTTATGAAGTAGTACTCATGGACCCTGCATACAGAATAAAATAAGGAGTTCCCTATGGTACCGTGAGTGATGAGGAAATTCTAAAGATGCCTATAGAGTTAGTACAAGAGAGAGGAATTCTCATTATGTGGTTTGTAAATCAAAAGAAAGAGGTTGCAAGACAGTTCTTCAAAAATCATGGCTATGATGAAGTCGAGATAGGTGAATGGATAAAATTGACAAATAATCATAAACTACATAAAGGATCTGGCATGTACACAGCCCATAATAACGAGAGCTTTCTTATTGGGAAAAAAGGTTACGTCACTGACATGCTTAAGTATCATGTGACTGATAATGTCATCTTTTCTGAAGTAGGAAAGCACTCCGAGAAGCCCAAGCAAATTTATGACTTCATATAGCAAATGGCCCCAGATAGACTCAACCTAGAAGTGTTCGCCAGACCTAATAATATCAGACCTAACTTCATTTCTTTTGGCAACCAATTGATAAACGCAGAGACTTGAGTTATGGACATGAAAAATTAGTAGCTTTAGTATAGAATAAATAATTAAATTAATAAGTTTAAATTATTATATATTATGAATGCTCAACTTTGGCTCCACTAAAAAGCCTGAAATCATTTATGTTTAGAGGGAGGTAGAGCTTAGAGCTCTTGAATTTGAAGCAGAGTTTTTTATCATAGAAGTATTAAACCAGAGGAAGAGTGCAGAGATAGGGGTTTAAACTTAAATTGATTATGTTGAGGAGCTAAAAGAACAGCAACCAATCGAAAAGATAAAAATATATTAATGTTAATACTGCTAGAATCATTTCTCAACTGAACAAAGCTTGAAGAGACACCTTAAAGAGGTACACTCTGGCAAAGCCAAGATTTTTTTCAAGCATGATAAGGTAGATGGTAGGTATTAGTGTACGACATGCATTAAATCATATACTCACTCAGCTAAAGTTAAAAGGCATATGCAAAAGCATCACCTCAGTGAGTTCTTGATTGAAGATTAAGAGACTAAAAAACTAGTGCCAGCTAAAAGAAAATCTAATACTCTTGAGTCATAAAGAGAGCAGCAAGAGATTTTCAAGAGACAGAAGCTATATGAATCGATGAACCAGCCAGCAGGTAGTACAATTTTAGCATGCTTCTAAGCGAAGGCTATGAATATACCTGCATTAAATGCAGTTGATCTCAGCACTTGTATTGAAAACTACTTGAATATAAACGTGCCTGCAAAAGCAAAGCTCATAGTAGTTGATGAGTATGCATACAAGGTGTATCCATTCAGTTATCTTATTAAGAACCAACAGTATTAGAACGAGTTTGCTAATGAATACATGGTACTTAGAGAGGCCTAAAGAAAAGACTGCAAGAATTTGCTTAAGCTAAATGGTGTTATTTTAAGTTATGGTTTCATCGCATTAAGGCTAAAGAAATTTGAGATGACTCTGAGAGACTACCTATATCACAATAGATACCCTGATGATTTAAACGATATACTCTCAGATATGATTCAGGGTGTTAAGGAGTTGCATGAACTTGGATATGTTCATAGAGATTTGAAGCCTGAAAACGTTATGCTAAATCTCTGCCCTTTAGAAGTAGTGGTTATCGATTTCAATAGAGCTTTAAGATAGGAGATTGTCACTTTAGCACAGGTACTTGGTACTCCAGGTTACTTCCCAATAAGAGAGAAGTGGACTAATGGTTCTGTTTAATGGGATGTTTGGGCAGTAGCAGCAATAATATTAGAAAGTGACATGGAATGTATGTCTTACTTTGTTACAAAGCATGAAAAATAATCAATAAGTTTGGCTCAGAAACATATAAAGTAAGAAGATGTCTGCTAAGAAATTAAAAGCATAGTAGAGATGATAATCGTGAGAGCTCCTAACTATCCTCGGTAAACATTAGATGACATACTTGACCCACTTGAGAGAGCAAGGTTCAAAAGATATAATAAAGACAAGCAGATAAAATTTGTATGATTTAAGTAAACTAAAGTTCATTAAATATTCATTAAATTAAGATAAAACCTGCATTTTTTCTACTAACCCCAATAAGACCCCAACTATACCCTAAAAATCAAAGCACTTATAAACCTCACTAAGGGGTTTTGGGGTTTTGATTGCTTTCTCCAAGACCAAGAGGACTTAGCCGTGTTTCAGGTGGCACAAATATCTTCCGCAGATAAGATTCTATGGCTTATTAAATTCCAAAAATTTAATTAAATGCATCTAAAATTAACTGATTTTTAGGCAAGTGGATCAGTATACTCCAGAGGCTCCAGTACATCAATCATCTTGAAGGTAATTGGCAGTCGCAGCAACTATTCACAGAGTAATCGTTCTTTTATGTCTGGATCCTCTTAGGGAAGTGTGGCTTTCGGACAAAGAAGAAGAAAGTAGGGTCTTGGGCTTGGTGGTAAAATCGGTGGAGGAGACAACCCAAAATCATTAATTCATTCAATAATGAATTTTATTAGAGACAAGAGCAGAATGGGTTCCAGCTACGGTGGCAGTGTGAGGTCAGGTAGATCTGGCAGATCAGCATACTCCAAGAGATCAGGTGTACAGATTGTAGATGGCGACTCGGAGCTTGACGATTCAGACACTCGTTCCATGCAATCAAGCACCACAATGACTATATTAAATCCAGAATATGCTTTTTATATTTAATATGTTAAAGCACCAGTATCAATGTGATTGAGAGCAATGATCCAGTTACCAAAAAGATCTTTCATAACACAACCAGAAAAGCTCCAACTCTGGCTATTGATGAAATAGATGAAGATAAGGAAGATGATGAGGACTTCGATGGGTCATATGTTGACTCACTTATATAATTATCATATACTTAAATTACTCTTAATAAAAACTATATATTTTTTTATGACTCCAACTCAGGATAATTAGTGATAAACTTTGAGACTATCTATGCTTAAGTAAGGGAATTTGAAGCTGACTTCGAAGATACAAACTAATATATAATACTACTTAAATCAAATGAAAAAGTTATAATTTATATTAGAAAAAACGACTATGTGAGCATGTATAAGGAGAATGTCTCCTACTTTTAGATTTCAAGTGAAACCCCAGGGGATGTTGTGTGCCTAGAGAGCTACATGATCATGACCAAGAAATACCTATATGTCTTTGATTTAAGCAATTAATACATTTTAGTGGAATAGTATGAATTAACAAAACAATTTTGTATTCCTACAAAGCTTTCCAAAGTTTTGTTTTAATTTGAAGCAAAGAAGAATACCCAATGGTGCACAATCCACCCATAAAAATTGATGATATTCAAGCTATCTAAATGATATTATCAATTTGTATAAATTATTATCCATAAATAATGATATGCGTAATATCAATTATAAAACAGTCATTTTTAAATGACATTCAACAACAACTTGGCTGGAGTTTTCAGAATAAAAAACAGAAAAGATGTGAAGCACGTTGTTTTCGAAGATGAAACTCTGGAGTAATTCGTCATATTCTTGAAGGGAGCATTTGGCATTAGAATTGCAATTGATTATCAAGATCAGATCTATTTCAAGAACGAAAAGACAAACACTGATGATTTAATTTTGGTTTAATAAATTAACTTATTAAGTTATTCTAAGATTCTACAATATATAGATTAGATTTGGCATTCAATCTGATTGACATGAAGTACTTTGACCCCAAGGACTTGAGAGTGAGATTTAACAAGCCACAATATTATGGATTTTTAGAGAAAATTTCTTGCAATTGGAGATCCAAAGTTTCATCTATCTTTGGTGGTGGCACTAAATGGGTCAAGAAAATGTATGCCATTAAGAATGGTACTGTGTATTAATTTATGATCTTTATATTTTGAAATTACTCATATGAATGCTTTAATTTGTGTATGTATATGAGTTAAATAACTACGATAGACCCTCGAAGACTTTCCAAGTAGGTCACTTAGGTGTGCTATCAATTAAAAATAACAAGGAGTACAATAAAGCCAATGTTTTCAAGCTCCTCTGTCCAGATGACGATCAGAGAGTTTCATAGTTTATTTTGCAAAATGTAATATAAGTGACATTTATTCTAATAATAAATTGATATATAGAGTATTTGGGGCAGTAGATGAGAAAGATAGAGATGCATGGGTAGAGTGCATTCAAGACGCCATAGATGACTATAAAGAAAAGCAAGGAAGACGATGAGAATTAATAAGAACAAGAGATGAATTAATTCATAAATTTATAATGACTACTATATAAACAGAATAATGTAATAACTTAAAGATTGAGCAAGCGAGTTAACAATTTAATAAAATTAATCTTAACTGTTGTTTTAAGCGAATATCTAATGTTTAAGATGATAAATTAGAGGATTTATAAACGAGATTTATTGAAAAATATTGAAAACGGGAATTATAAATTACCATTTGCCTCTATGTTTGAGGCAAATAATGTGTGATGTCTAATCCAAACAAGACCACTAAAATGGATGAAATCAAGTAATCCTACTACGGCAGACTCTCTGATTACTCTGAGGAGCTTATAAAGCGTATTGTAATGAGGCTTTTGATAAATAAAGTGCTGAAGGAAAAATTCAATGCATACCAGGTAGAAGCCACGATATTGGTGTATCTCATACCAGGACGAATGTTTGATGCCTTCAAGAGAGGGCAAATGCGAATTGTACTTACTGATTGTTTGGAGAAAGAGTCAGAGAATCAATACATTAAAGCAAAGAAGAAGGAAGATAAAGATCTCAAGAAGAAGTTTCATGGAGAGGGTGAGGACCCAAATGAACAAGCTAATTAAGATGAGTAAGCTAATAATGGATGAATTAAAAAAGAGGTGAGGTTGAAAAATATTGAAAGAAATTAATCAAAGAATTAATTGAAATTATCGATCATTAGTTGAGAAGAGCATCATTCTTTAGGCTTAATCTTTTTCGGTGGCATAAAGCTTGTAAGTTTCTTTTTGAATTAGAATTTAGCTTCTCCCACACCTGCTCCTGTACCCGAACCTCCTCCTTACTTTTTCTTTGATTCACTATCACTAAAACCATAGTCAATGTGAGACTCTCCTGCATACACTTTATCAATCCCACTGTCTTCGTAATAATTTCCTCTCTTATTTTGAAACACTTTGCCTCTCTCCTTCATGTTACTTGCCTTAATTTTCTTAATAATCTTACGCCTTATTGGCAATATAGGATTAGCACTTTGCTTTTTGTGTTCTGAAATATCCATATCAGAGAGATTTTACTCACCTGCATCTACTTTTTCAATAGCCTCTCTTACTTTTTAAGCCTTCTCGTCACTTAATTAGTTTGTCATTGATTAAAATCTATCTACTTTCTATAGCTTATTCCCCATTAATAGTTAGGATTTTTAAGATGATTCTTTGCCCTCAAACACCTTCGAAGGGCTGGTACCTGATCCACTATCGTTTTTAACTAAAATGTAGGCAAGCCCGCCACGATTTTTTATGATTTCTTGTAAATGATAGAGCTCTATGAAGTAACGAATTTCACTAAGGAAAACCTCGAGGTAGCGTTTTAGGAATCTTTTGTTGTCTTAAGATAGATCTAAAAGCTCATTTTCGATAAGGTCATCACTTTATTAAGGTAAAATGTAGCTCATTAGTTCTAGAAATTCTTGAGTAAAAGCGTGACTCAATAGGTAAAAGATCTTGCCTTATGCTCGAGAGAGAAGTTTCTGCTTTATCAAATCTAATCTCTAAATTATCTCATATCTTTACTCTTAGGGGAGAATGGATCTTAGTCTAATAGAATTTAATTTTTGGGATTCAAGAAGGGCAGGATCGTCAATTAATATGTCTTCAATAGTCTTTCAACCTCTTTTACCAGACTTCTTCTTTTTAGCTTAGTCATCTTAATTAAAATATTTTAAATTAAATTGAAAAATATTGAATAAGTGATAAAATTAAAGGGTCATAAAATGGTCCTATAATTTAAATAAAAACTTAATTTTAACTATTCTATATTAATAGGCTGACCCTCAAAATTATTTATAAATATAACCACACATTATTTGCCTCTAAGGAATTTGCATATCTATATGAGAGTCAAGTCCATCTTCTTTTTAAGTGCACTTTCAACCATAGCAACCACATATCTAGCTTATTCAGTGAAATCTATTTCAGCCACTCTAAGTCCTTTCCTACAGTTATCGCACATATTATTGCACTTCTTAGACTTAAAATCTTCACCCAGATAGTTTAAGAGAATCTTTCTTCTACAAAGATAAGGCTCTTCGCAAAATTCAAGGATTTTATACAGAGCATGTAGGTTTTCATTCTTTCTACCAGCTGTATTTTCGGTATTGGAAATGATGAAGAACTCCAAACGTTTTCTATCGGCATATGAGTAGTAAAGGATACAATTTGCATTTTCACCATCTCTACCCGCAC
The DNA here is from genome assembly GCA_000711775.1 of Oxytricha trifallax. Taxonomy (NCBI): domain Eukaryota; phylum Ciliophora; class Spirotrichea; order Sporadotrichida; family Oxytrichidae; genus Oxytricha; species Oxytricha trifallax. The sequence continues at coordinate 21,361 of ARYC01002978.1, read as the reverse complement.
GACCGCATTCCTAAGCATAATTCTCTAAACTCTTTGGTATAGTAGTATGTATGACAAACCTCACATCTCTTTTGTTTATACCAAGACCAAATGCAATTGTGGCTATAATTATATGAATCTCATTTCTCATCCACCTCTGCTGTATAATTCTACGCTCATTCTCATTCATTTTTGCATGATAATAGTCACATTTTACATCAAACTCACTTAACTCTCTGCAAAGTTCTTCGCATTCTGTTCTTGAAAGACAATATATAATGCCACTTTAATAGACATACTTTCGATCTCTCAAAAGCATAATGATGTCTTCTGCAATATTTTTCTTTATTTTGGCTTTGTCTCTTATTTCGTAAAGTAAGTTAGGTCTGTTAAAACTAGATTGAAAGAATACTATATTATCAAGTTTTAAATGCTTAACGATATCATATTTAACTGCTATTGTGGCAGTAGCAGTTAAAACGATCATAGGGACAGTTGGGTATCTCATTCTTAAAATTTGCAATTCTCTATAGTCTTTTCTGAAATCTTGTCCCCAATGACTCACACAATGAACCTCATCAATAACAAATCTTGCAATGCGATTGTCTTGATAGAGTTTATCTAGTATATTTATAAATGGTTTGGTTTAAACCAGTTTCTCAGGAGTTAAGTAAATCAATTTCATTAAAGGATCACTATTTGCCAAAAGATCGGTATAAAATTGCCCTTATTTTATAGACCTGTTATAGTAAACACATTTCACTTTCAATCTTCTAAGTTGTTCGATTTAATCTTCAATTAGAGCAATTAAGGGCATAATTACGAATGTGTAACCATTATTCATTAGAGCAGTTAGTTGAAAAGTCAAAGATTTACCTCCACCAGTGGGGATTAAAGCCATTACATCTTTTCCATTCAAAGCAGCATTTATGATCTCTCTTTGATTTTCTAGAAAAGTTTTATTTCTAAATACTTTCTAATTAAACTCTTGAATATGTTGATCCCATGGAAATTTAGTATCCCTCCACTCATTTTTGCCTTAATTCTCTAAGTTATAGGCCTTATACTTATCTTCTCCCTCATACAAGAAATGTTCATCATCAGGATTTCCTAAATTTACAAGTTCTCCGTTATCATCATACTGCTTGTTTTCATTTTCTTTAATAATTGAATCATAAGCGTCAGTTTAAATAGTGGGATTAACTGAAATAATTTGCTATTCTCTAGCCTCCCCATCTTTCAATCGCTTATACTGAGAATCAATCATAGGTCTGAAGGGCTAGTTAGAAGGCACATTTTAATATTGCCTATTCATTGAAGTAGGAGCACACATTAGAGAAGATTTGAATGCTTGGACTTCATCCATTCCAGCATATTCATCAAACTGAGGTTTTGGCAAAGGCTTAAAGGGTCTCTGGAATGATTCATTCACTCTTCTTGTTTATTGTTAGAGCTGATACCTATTCATTTAGTTCCCATCATAATGATTGTTAAAATCTGATCGAATATTGTGGTTGAACTTGCGATTAGGTGTGAAAGTCTTTTCAAAGTTAATACCAAAACTATTAGTCTCTGAGATTTACTTCGTACAACTTTGATTGTCTTTATTCATTCCCATAGGTCCACCAAGTCTTTTCAACCCATCAGAAGTTATTTTTCCGCTTACCCCCAGTTTCTTCTTAGTAAATTCAACTTGGTAAGAAGCATTTTATTATACTTAATTTCCTATTTTCAATGATATACCTCCTACAGGACTGATACTTGGTTTCCTTTAAACACCTCCTTGAAACTATTAAGCTTGCTCATCGTTATAGTAAGGCTACAAGTGACTTCTTATAGGCTAATTAGGAGCTTGATTTCTTATAGCAGTATTCCCATTTATCGCAAGAGAGTTTTGCTTCCTAACATCATAAATGTTTTCAGAATTTGATGTACTAATTAAGTTTGGTTGAGCTCTAAAGCGAGCCAGACTAAGGTCAGTATTAAGAATCGAATCTAAGTTACTCTTCATCAAAATTAAAATTTAGTTTTAATGTAGTTTAATTTTAAAAGCATAAATTCCCTTTAATAATTTATAGAATTCAGCATAATAAGAGTGTAATTGGAAAATTTTGATTCAATTTTGATTTACTTTTAAAGCAAAAATTATGTTATAATGAAATAGATCATAAGGAAATATCTCAAATTAGGGAAGTATTAAAAATTGGTTAATTGAAATAATATAAAATTCAAAATGACAGATAGAGACGCATTAATTAGAACTTATGTTCAGAGACAAAAAGATCTTTCAGACATCCAAGAGAGAAACAAAAATTGTAAAAATTTTCATTTTAATTCAGTTTTTATGGTTACCTGACTCATAATATTATAGTGAAGATTCAAGCAGATGAAAAGAAGAAGACTTTTGAGAAGACTGAGCAACACTTGAAGAACATTGAGTCAATTGGTTAATTGGTTGGAGAAGTACTTCAATTGATCACTGATGAGAAGATCATAGTCAAGGCTGCTTCAGGACCTCGCTATGTCGTTGGTTGCAGACCCAAGATTGATAAGTCAAAGCTTAAACCAGGCATTAGAGTTTCCCTTGATATGACTACCTACACTATTATGAGAATTCTACCCAGAGAAGTTGATCCAAGCGTACATAACATGTTGGCTGAGGATCCAGGTAATGTCAAGTATTCTGATGTTGGTGGACTTACAAACCAAATCAGAGATATTAGAGAGACTGTTGAGTTGCCACTCACTAATCCAGAACTATTTAGAAGAGTGGGTATTAAGCCACCCAAGGGAGTTTTGCTCTATGGACCTCCAGGAACAGGTAAAACTCTTCTCGCAAGAGCTAAACTTAATTCTAACATCTTAAAACTAAAAATAGCATAAAACTTAGTTTATTGCATGCTAAATTGACGCAAAATTCTTGAAGGTTGTTGCTTCTTCAATCGTTGATAAGTACATTGGAGAAAGTGCTCGTGTTATTCGTGAGATGTTCGCCTATGCCAAAGAAAACCAGCCTTGTATTATTTTTATGGATGAAATCGATGCTATCGGTGGAAAACGTCTTAATGATTCCTCATCAGCAGATAGAGAGGTACAAAGAACCCTCATGGAGCTCTTGAATCAACTTGATGGTTTCGATGATCTTGGATAAGTCAAGGTTGTTATGGCTACTAATAGACCAGATACCTTGGATCCTGCTCTCTTGAGACCAGGTAGATTGGACAGAAAGATTGAGATTCCCCTCCCTAACGAAACTGGAAGAATCGATATTCTCAAGATTCACGCTAAGCCAATCACTAAGCATGGTGAGATTGATTATGATGCTATTGGTAAATTGTGTGAAGACTTCAATGGAGCTGATATGCGTAATCAAAACTCAAATACTGCATAAAATTTTTATATAATTTATTCAGATTATGAAGAAGTAGAGTATATTATTTCTACTTATTTATGCAGATATCATAAAATTGTTAAGCAGTATGTTTAAAGATAAAATAAGGCTTATTAACTTTGATTATATGAAAAAAATTAAAATATCAAACAATTTATCTCTTAAAAAAGTATTATTTACGTTTATACTCCATATTAATTAGTTTTAATTAAGTTAGATAACTAACAAAATAAAATACATAAAGTTGAATATTCTATAATCTATAATAAATATTATGGGTGTTTTAAATGTTTGCACTGAAGCTGGTATGTTTGCTATTAGAGTTGAGAGAGATTTAGACAAAAAAAACGATAAATTTGGATAAAAATAATATATTAAATTTTAATTCAAATTATATCCCTTATAAAACTTAATTTAAATCCATGCATTTACTTATTATTCATTACATATATTTCTTTTTAGTTATATCACATATTTTTCTAATTTCGTGTTACATGAAGACTTTATGAAGGCAGCCAGAAAGATCAAGGAAACTAAGAAATTAGAGTCCAAGTTAGACTACCAAGCTGTGTGAATTATTGTGTAAAACGTACTATTTTATGCTGCATGCAGTTTGTTAACTCTAAAATTTCACTCTTAAAATCAAAGTTTACTAATAACAATTTTATCATAAATTCACTTCCAATTTCATCATATAAAAATAGGCAGTAGATAGAATTAGAAGAATTCTTCAAAGTATTATTATATAATCTGTAATGAATTAAGATAAATAGATTAATAATCTGCTTAAGAGTGTTTATTATTAAAAATAAAATGTAGTCTGCTAATAAATTGGACTTTGCATAAGATAATCAGAGTATCAAACATCAAGTACTTTCTACAGGGTAAACAAAGAAAAGGTATTTACTTAATAAAAGTTTGCCCTCCTCCCCTATCAACAACTCTAACTATAACTTTATAATTAAAGCAATTTTCATTTTTATAGTTTACTTAATTTTGATTTTACTTGACCACTGTCTAAACTTATGCAAGCCCTTAAATCAAGATAATATCAAATAATCATTCTTTCATTAATAATCAGAAACATCCTTATTCCAAAAAGGCTGGGTCCCAATCGACATCGAAGCGTTCTATTTTCTATCTAAAGTCTTATCAAGCGGAAACTCCAATGTCTTAATCCAACATACATGATGAGAAAGAGTTTAAGGAATCAAACTAAATAGACGGGTTTCTCAAATTAAAGCCAAATTAGGACCTATAAATTGACAATAAGCAAATAATGAAACCTAGGCAAGACAGAAATGGATCCATTATAAATCGAAGCGTTATCGGATCAAGTGAGGTGTTTTAGGAAATTAGCTTACAGAAAAGTAGAAAAAATAGTGTTGCTCAGATTGGATCTGGTCAGCAATTAAGAGATATGGGATTTATGAATTTATTTGATGGTTCAAGTTCTTCTTATCTCGGAGCAGGTTATCGAGGAGGAGATCTAACTTCAAGTTAGGATAAAAGAGGCAACTTCTCTGGAGTAGGAAGTCCCAAAATGCCTGATTATTTATCTGTATCAAATCGTCACAAATCACCCATAGGTTAGACTCCAAGCAAGATGTAAAATAGAACTAATAATCAGAAGGAAATTATAAGTCCAGATCCAATATCTATTGCTGCAGTTATTTCTAGAGGTTAAATCGTTATTGAATGATAAACATAATTTATAAATTAAACAAATAAATTTATTATATGCAATATATATTAGCAGTTGAACTTATGAATTTAATCTTATTTATTTATAAAGTTCCCTATTAAAAAGAAATATGAATATAACAAAAAAACATTCTTTATACTTACAAAAAATTTATATTATAAACTAATATTTATAATTATACTTCTATCATTTTTTTATTTCTAATTGCTATTTTAAAAATATAGCATATAGTTTTAAATGTTATTTTATTTTAAAAAATTTCTTTCCATTAATAGCTCCCCACTAAACCATTAGAGGAAAAAGGGTGTTTAAACTGCAAAGAAGGGTGAAAAGCCAATCGAAATGCTTGAACTTAATGACCAAGATTTAGAAATCCTATATGACAACATAAACAGATAAAGAATTCAAGATTAGAATATGAGTATCTTCCAAAATAGAAGAATGTCTCTGAATTATAGATTAAATGTTACAAGAGAAGAGAGGCATTTATAGTAATTCAATAAGTATTAAAATTATTGGCAGGAGAGTGCTAAGAGAATGGCTGAGTAGAGAAGCTAACTTAAACTTTAATTTACTATAGTAAATTATAATAGTTCTATGTATAAATAATCACATAGGTTAACTTGGAGACTAATCCAAACTATAGAAAGAACTTGCTTTAACACAAAAAGGATATCACTATCCTGGAACGATTGGATTATCACAATGAAATGTAAAATGACAAAGCACTTTTGGAAGCAGCTTTTCCACTTGGAGTATAGTCTAGCTCACAGTCTTTTATATAAAATCTAAGAAATCACTCTCCATCTAAGTAAATAGATGAACTTGGTATAATAATTTTTAGAATCTATTTTTGTATTAACATTTTTATAACTCAATTGATCATGGTTCTTATGAAGATTAGAAGAGTAGATTGGTTATTAAAACATATGGTATAGGACCGTTTGCTAAAAGAATTTATCACAAAGTGCCTTAACAAACAGTAAATCAAATCATTACAAAAACAAAGCCATATAAGTTGAGCTTCTCTTATAACAACAGCCCTATTAGAATCTTAGATAATAATACTTCACCTAAAAGCTTATTGTAAAGTATTGTAAATGACTAAAGTCGCATACTCAAATCATTCAAAGATTGTCCAGAAGTTCAGAAGTAAATATTTTTGAATAAGGATCAGCTTGATTAAGCTTTAATAATTTTAAATTATTCTATATTTTATTAATCCTATCTTATTAAAGCCAAGTTCAGCAATTAAACTTACGATTAAATTAGTGAACTATACTTAGAGGGTGTGAATAAGCTTTAACAAGAATTTCAAGCAGCAAAATCAATCAATGAAAACTCAAGAAAAATAATGCTTTTGCCAAACACCTTAGCATCATCTTTTATTAAGCCAAGCTAACAAATTCATGACGAATTTTCGCCTAAAACTAATAATTCAAATCTTTAAAGCAGAACTTAGAAACGTTCAAGCAGCAATTTAGTGAATGGGGCTATTAAAGTAGGGGATTTCACAACGAAAAATTCTAGTAAAAGTCCTATGAAAAAGTTATCAAACAAGCAGATTTAGTAAAACATCAATTTCTCAAGTTAAGCCTAAAAGTAAAGCTAAAGCCCATAGAAACAGCCTAGGAAATCTAGTGTGAGAATTAGTAGTATAATTCAAACACCCCAAAACCCCTTACCAAAGTAAAATGAAGAAATTTTAGCTAAAGCTAAATTAGAAAGACATTAGATATATTTTTGATTGAAATTAATTTTTAAGTGCTAATGATAAAACCTAATAAAAAATTATAATATAAATTTTAATACATCGTTTATAAATAACCTTTTAAAATATTTAATAATTTAAAAATGGAATTCGAAAGATCAATTTTTAGAATACACGAAAAATTATTACAGGGCTAAAAGTCAAAGAAAGTGATTGATTTTCTCTTTTCCTTGTTCTTTTTTACCAGTATGTATAATTATTATGAACACTCTTTGCATAATATATATTTACATATCTTTTTTATTTGAAAATTTCAAGGGATTTAAGAATTCTCAATTAACTTTCTAGTTTTTAATAATTGAATATAGCGCTGCTGACATTTGCTCGATTTATACACTTTCACATGACATTTGTGAATAATGCATAAACCCTGTAAAATAATGTGAATTATTAACTACTAAATAACGACCATATTTCGTACTCTGATATCGATGGAAGTTTTGTGTTTTGGAATGCAACAAGACACAGACTGCAAGAAATTGGAAATAATGCAACAAATTCTAATAGTAAAGTAGGATTTAATTATTTTATACAGTATTATATTAATATATAATAGAATTAATGTAAATTTTATCATAAAAATGATACAAATATTTCTTAACTAATAATGCCCAATTATAAATAAAACCATAAATATTTATTTACTTTACTTAGAATCAATCACACACAAATAGTACATAGGAAACTAATAACAATCATTCCTAGGATAATTCCACATCCTTAGTTCCCCTGCTCTAGCAAAAAGAAAATTTAAATTTGGCTTAAGATGATCTGTACATGTTCATTGTTTTAAAAACTAAGGGATATGCTGAAAATATAAAAGCTATTTTACAATTAGTCAAATACTTATATATCAAACGAAATAATAGCTTTAATTAATATTGGCATAATATTTTTATATGATTGTATTTCTCATATTTATCCCAATATAGTTTCAGTTTATGCAATTTAAATATAAAATAGTTATTTAACCATTATAGCCTATTTTGATAGGATTAAAGAAACCATTTTTTAGTAAATCTAGGAAATTTACATATATTTTGAAATGAAAACTTTTTTATTCAAATTTTGTAAAAGATTCATAAAGAAATAAAATATCTTAATTTAAAATTAAAATTAATTTTCTTAAAATAGAGTCCATCAGCATTGAAACCCGAAGACATTCTTTAAACTGATATTTATGCAACTTATTACTACGCCAATGAAATAGGAATTTTCAATATGAGACAGTCCAAATTCAAATCTGAACACAATATAAGAGAGCACTTGGTCGTGCTTTCACTTGATGATATCACTACTAATTTATTGGTTAGAATGTAAATCGGATGGACTCTAGATTTTCATAATTGAATTTCAAATTTAGTAAAGAATTGTTGTAGATTCATTTTTGTATTTATTTAATAGCTTAAATTCTAATTTTTTGTAAGATTTCGATGTGATAATGATAAACTAGATAGTTTTAACTTTCAATAAGCATGGAGGGTATGTCTATAGAAATGACACCAATGAAATGTGGTACTGGGGTGCTGGGGATTACTCTATATACAGACCAAATTTAAAATACGATTACTAAGACAATGTATCATCTTGGATATTTTATATGATTTCTAGAAAGATAGGTTTAGTTTTACTAGCAATCATTGGTTATGCTTATTTATCAATAATAGGGGGGGGGGGAAATTAGAAATATTTAAACATAAAATCGTTTACGTTAATTTATAAATAGAGTTTTGATAAATCCTTGAAATTTATCAGTAATAAATGGATTGTTAATTAGAGTTGCTATTCATTGCTCAAATGTAATAATTTTCCCGCTTTTGAGTTGTATGAGAGGTTTGTTAAGAACTTAACTTAGTCGCTTCTAAATTGCTGCTATATATATATACATGAGAAATAAACTTTTATCATGTAGATCTATGTGTTTTAAACAAGTATCAATTTTTTTAATATCATGTTTTTATAAGAACTAAATGGGGACTAATTTCTTCTTATATCATGTGCTTATTTGCTTTAGTTGAGTAATTTTTTTTTAATTTGCTATTTCTTGTGGAGTTAATTGATATTTCCATAAATGATAGCGAAAGGAATCAATGACCTCTACTTTTTCTACTAAAACCTCTTGGAATTTATAAATTTGTTTTTTATAAGAACTCGTTCAAGCATAAAATACTTCCCAAAGTTGATTTAATAAATAAAACAGCTATTATAAATTCTAAAGCAAAGCGAAGAGTATAGAATTATGGTATAATTTTCTCATTCTTGTGTCATTTATCGCTTTTGTTATTATTGGGATTTTTGAAATACTATGAATGGGAAGCTATAAATAGATGGATATATGTTCATGTAATATTTTAAATAAATAATCCTAGGACTGGCTATCATCTTATTTTTGAAATCATTTATATATCATATTATATTATATATTTGATATCTGGACTATGTTTCATCCTTTGAAATTCAAAATAATATAATCATATATAATTACATGCGATATGATTTGATTTCATCTCAAGACATTCTAGGGTATAGAAATTCAGAATATTATTGTAGGAATACATTCGAAATTGGGAAATTAATTTAAATTAAATTAATAATTAATCAAAATCGTGGCAGTTAAAGTTAGCCAATTCAAACGATCTTAGGCTCATTCGATAGAGAATTTAAAATTAGCTAGACTTTACTATTGCCGGTACTATTTATTTCATCACTGAAGCGAGATAACTTGAGTTTAATGTGAGGGTATAATTTATTGAATTTAGAGGTGTTTGATTAAAGTGAAGTTATCTCGCTTAAGTGATGAGATGAAATAGTACAGGCAATAGTAAAGTCTCGCTAATTTTAAATTCTCTATTGAATGAGCCTAAGATTGTTTGAATTGGCCAATTTTAACTGCCAATATTTTAATTAATTATTAATTTAATTTAAATTAATTTCTCAATTACGAATTTATTCCTACAATAAAAAATTTTATACAAGAGATCAACCTAATTTAAGGAATAGACAACGAAACAACAATAATTAGCAATAAGCAGCAAATAATGGTAATGTCCCCGACTAGATATAAATGGCACTAATTCAAAGAATAAAACAAATTAATTTTTAATTAATTTAAACATCAAAATTATAAATAAATTTCTGCTATATACAGGGCTTCACCACATATCGGAGCTTAAGCAGCTTACTTAGATCAAAATCGAAGAACTAAATACGAAATTAATATTATTTTTATTAAATTTATTTGCTTTTTACTTCATGTACGGTGCTTGCTATTTCTAATTTTCAATTTGTAACGTTAATTAATAAATACCAAAGTTGATTCTGATTTCAAACATATGCTTCGTATTGTACATAAATTCCTACTTTTATTCTGCATAATATGAATTTTTCTCATTCTTATGTATTATTTCGAATTAATACTTTTAACAAATTTGCAAAATAGATGGAATCCTTACGGTACTTACACGCCAAGTATAAATAATCATAAATATTAGGGTTTTTTCATGACCTTGTTTTTGAGAGTTAATTCATGATGGGATTTGATATCTGGACTATCTATAATGTAATTAATTGTAATTTTTATCTGAAATTCAGAGAAAGTTTTAGTGAAGAAGAAACTAGGAGATATGATTATTATATATCACAAGTTATATCTTTTAATTTATTGGTATAGCTTCGATCCTTAGCCAAGAGATCAAGTTTATAACTATAAAATATTTATTTCCTATAATCATGACCAAATGTTTTAATAGATTATTCAAAGAATAAGAGATGTAGACGCTTAACAATTAAATCAGCCGATGGGAGATGAGTAGGTTTAAATAAACATTGAGAACGAAGAAAATTAAGAAAATAATCAAGATTTAGAATCAAATAATCAATTACTATAAAATAAATTACTATATAAGAGAATCTATTCTTTAATAACTTATTAATCATGAAAATACTCTATTTTTAAAAAAAAATCTTTTTTACTGAACTTAAATGATAGAAATAGTATATCGAGTTTAACTCAATCACCACATGCGTAGCTTAACAATGATTAGAATTAGTTATTGGAAAACAATTAAAGAACAAATAATCGAGATCAAAGTAATAAATGAAAACACACAATGTTAATTAAAATGAGTTTTTTTGTATTATAATTTGATTAATATAATTAACAAACATTTACTTTCAATGTTAAATTAGAAAATTATTATGCTTATTTTTCTTATTTGAAAAATATAAATAATAGTTTTTACATGATATCTAACGAGAATTTTTTTATAATAATTTATTAAATCAGTTGTTGGGAAATATGTTATGATGGACAGGTAAAGAACATCACCTTGGCAAATAGGATTATGAAAAAGTAAATTTTGGATTTTAAACGAGACAATTTGATTTAAGAGACTTAGACAATCTGAAAGAGAGAGATTAATTTTTAATTTTTTTTGTAGGACAACTAATATAATACATGCATCTATTAAAATTAATGTTCTAAGTTTTTTTATATTTATATTGGATTGTGCCAAATTTTTATATAAAGCATCGTTAATATATGGAAGGAAAAGTGCGAGGGCATGCATATAAGTTAATACAAACTAAGATTGACTGGTTGCCAATTGGCACTCTCATAAAAAGTAATCGGGAGTTCTTTTGCTGATGTTAGGTTCTGTTTGTCTGGGTGCTGGGTCGAATTGCAAGCTAAAAAACAACGATTAGTATGCTTAGCATGAATGCAAAAAAGTATAGTTAATAAGAAGGTATATAGAAGTTTCAAGCATTACTTACAAGGTATACTTCATGAATTCATCTACTTCCATGATAGCGGCTTCGTTACCGCATCTGTAGCAATAGTTGGGAGCTGAGAACACTGTTACTACGTTTCTCTCGTGAGACCAGTTGTAGCCTTTGTTATGTATTTTTTAATCAGTAACTTCATGGTATGATAGTAAAATTATTTATTAATAAAAGCCGTTCATGACCAATTAATGGGCACGTGAGATCAACTTAAGATTGTTGGCATGGTTGAACTGCTCAGAGATGTCCTGACCGAATGAATAACCAGCTCCACGTGGTGAGATACCCCATCCACATCTGTCATCGGGGTCTGACCAAAGCAAGTCGCAAATAGGTCTATAATAATAGGTGTGAGTTAATTTGTCCCATTATGAATTTAATATTTTTGTCGGATAATTTAATCAAGAGAATCCTTCATAAATTTTGTCGAAAATCTCTTGACTTTTATCAATGAATTCCTGACTGAACTTACCCTTCATGAGGAACTTCTTGGACTCTGTCCAATTGTCTGATTTGATCAAGGGTGTCGATACTGGGTGAGAGACCTCCATGAAGACAGAAAATTTGTCCTTCAACTACAGCTGTCAAGGGCAAGTAATCGAAAAGCTCGGTGAATTGCTTCCATACGTTGGCGTTTCCATACTTTCTGAGGCATTCATCATAAAAACCATACCTATACAAACACACAAAAATCTATATATTTTCCTTGAATTTTATAAATCTATTCTAATGAATTTAGAAAGTGAAATTTATCTTTCCAAATTAATAAAGATTTTTATCATCTCAAAGAAAGAAACTAAAAAGTAATTTGAATTTAGAAATGTTAGAAAAATTATAATTAATTAGATTAATTTGAGAGCTTTGATATAATAATGGCATCAAACACTGATTTGAAAATAGGTGAGATTCACAACCTCGATCGCTAAATCGAAACCCTAATGGAGTGCAAACCCCTCTCTGAAAATGAAGTTAGAGCTTTATGCGAAAGAGTAAGATCAATCTTATTGCTTGTGTTATGATATTTCCAATAATCTTGCTGTTTTTAACTTCAATTATAGGCTAAGGAAATCCTGATTTAAGATTCAAATGTATCAAATGTCAGAGCTCCAGTCACCATTTGCGGTGATATTCACGGTCAATTCCATGATCTCAAGGAACTATTCAGAATTGGTAGGTACTAAACTTTCATTGAATCCTGAATTTTTTATTTACTCTGACTTTTCTACTAAATGAAAACAATTCTAATAATGCTCATGTATAGGTGGTCAACCTCCTGAAACTAACTACTTGTTCATGGGAGATTACGTTGACAGAGGTTATATTTAAATAGGTAACCAAAATAATCTAATGAATCATTTTATCCTAATCTCTTATGTGATAAGAGAGATTACTTAGTTTGTTTATGCTAATTTTATTATGCATAATATTAAAAATTAAACAGAGGATATTACTCTGTTGAGACCGTAACTCTATTGGTTGCCTTGAAAGTGAGATTTAGAGACAGATTGACCATCCTCAGAGGAAACCACGAAAGCAGACAAATCACCCAAGTGTAGGTATTAATCATATGTTTTCACATAATAATTACAATTGCATTTCTGAAGATATATCTATTGAAGAACATGATCAAATATTCTACAAATTTCTATAAAAATCAAATTATTTGCTTCTAGATAATGCAGTATTCATGATTTTTATTATAAATGACTTCTTTGTGCATATATTTACTCTTTGTGTGTTTGCACTATAAATTAATTGAAAATAAAATTATTTCAATTGTGTTTTCCACTATAAGTTAATATATGAGAGTTAAATATTGAAATCTTTCCGTTTATTTAATGGATTTTAACAACATTTTATAGTTTAACACCAAACGAATAGAGCAGAATCTCAATTTAGTGCAACCAAGCAGTAAACAATTTGATTTTTATTTTATTTATGTAAATTTTTCGAATTATAAGATAATTAATGCTTTATAATTGTAGTAATAATTGTTATGTATTTATGAATGACAGGAGCTAATGCCACTGATTAAAAGAGAAATCTAATTGGTTCACCAAACGCATAAAACAGTGGCAGAGATCAGGATAGTCCAAAGAGAGATTGATTAAATATATATAATTTGCAAAATTTATTCTATTTTAAGATGATATTACACCTAAATCTCATTGGAATTCATCAACTTTTATAATCTTTATATCTTTGAGATCAAACTCAATTATGTAAGGAATTAGAATTAATCTAATTTTTAAATTTTCTTCTATATTATGAAATTTAATAATAATTAAATTGTTTAAGAATAAATGAGTAACACAAACATTATCCCCTAAAATATATTGATGCTCAACAACGAGGAATTAGCTCATCATAACACAGCTTCTTCTTTGGATTACAAGGATTGGGACACGAATGATGTGTAGGCATGGATCGAGGAACATCTCAAAATGCCCCAATACAAGGAAGTATTCAGTAAGTAATGGTCAAGCGAGACTATATAAATATTTATGTATAATCTTATCGAATTAGTTTCTTTACATTCATAAATTTAGAATGGATTTCAACTATATTTCCTAATATTAAATTGTAATTTAAACATGTATTATAGGTAACTTATGCATTGACGGTTCATTGCTAGATCACATAACAGATGTAGATTTGTAAAATGATTTCAGCATATAAGTTAGACTGCACAGGGTCAAGATTATATAGGGGATTCAAAAATTATAAAAACAGGCTCAGAGTATCACAGAGTAGCAGTAAATTCAATATTAATAGCAGCAATAACTGTAAGTGAGCAGCAATAGCAATAATCACAACATCAACTATTAATAAAATTCTTAGCAAATGTAATTGATTAGTTTTAATAAATAAGCTTTAATAAGAATAATAAGAGTAATTTAAATTTGTTTTGTGTTATCAATTAATTCAATAGATTTCTAACTATATATTTTAAATGTAGTAGCAGCAATAGCTACAAAACAATTAGTAAGTGAATTCTTACTAGCAACCAAATACCAATTTCTACAATTAAAATTAATAGCAACAACAATAGTAGTAGCTAAATTTAAACTAAAACTTCAATAATAACCCTATGGTAGCTTAAAATATCTAAATCTAGTAGCAACAACCCGTCCCACAATTTATATAGCAGCAACCTATGAATCAAGGAATTAGCAATAGTAATTTCAACAATGTTGGGGTGTAGAACTAAAATTAACAGCAATAATTTGTGAATTAGATTCAATAAGTTTAGAGCAATTTCTAAAATATGTAAATTTAGCAGCCAGTCATATAAAATCCTATTGTTTAACAACAATAGTAGCAGCAGTAAATCAATTTGCTTCCAGGAATGATTCATTTTAAAGTTGTGTGAATAATTTAGGGTAACATTTAGAAATATTATATTTCAGAATGAACAATTAGCAGCAAATATAGTAGCAACCTAGCACTTAAAATGCTAGAGTAGACACTCCACCACATATTAATTAGAGAGTCGATTAGCAGATGCAGTTCAATTATTAGAATCAAAGATTTAAAATAATTCATCTTAATTTAATATTTGATCAGATTAATGGTAGATTGAAGTTTTTTAAAGTGTTGGTTTAAATGAAAATTTTCAATTTATTTCATTAATTATATATTTTAACAAAGATAGACTTCAATGATAGGTGGCGCTTAATAAAACTCACCAGCCCATGAAATCCTTGTCCTAAAAGCAGTTGAAGGGCAACTCTTGAACAACGTTTATATAGTAGGAGAAAACGGAGCTTCTTTAGGAAGACATTCAGCTTCCAACGATATTGTGATTTCAGAGAGTTTCGTTTCCAGAAGGCACTGTGAAATTAAATACATGCCCAATTCAAGTGAGGTAGATTAAAATACAGTAATGAGTGGGCCTCAAAACGCAGACTCTAATTTGAGCAAATTTCACATGAGAGATATTGGATCAACAACTGGTACTTTTATTATGGTTAGGAATGAAGTACTTCTCAAACAAAATATGATGTTCTAGATGGGACTAAGTGAGTTTAAAGTGGTCCTAACATCAAAGAAAGATATGATAGAGCTGCATGTTTTTGAGGGACCTTCAAGAAATAAGATAGTACCTGTTGACAGCTATGGACTTGGGATTGGAAGAGATCAAGCATTTATTAGTTTAATTTAATAGTAGGAGGGTTGTGTAAATGATCCAGAATTAGTAGCCTAATAAATTTTAGGCAATGTTAATAAAGCTAACAGTTTTTGCGTTCAGGACGATTCATAGATGAGCAACTATCACGCAAGAATTACTTTTTATAAGGCAGGGGATGGAAGATAAGAAGGCTTCTATCTCTAAGATGTGGGATCAACAAATCGTACCTGGCTTAGACTCAGCTCTGAGGGAGAGTAAAGCAGTTTACACCCTCTAAGAATCAATGATATCCTGAAGATAGGCAGTACAGTGTTTGTTGTACAGACTAATGACCCTTAAAATTTCAAAAATATGCCAGTTATTAATCGTAGATTAGCAGTTTAAAATATGTATATAAATAGTGCACTTAATGAAGAAGAGAAGAGTAATATCAATGGAAATTAAATGATTATTGATAAAGGACCTAACAATCCAATTAACTAAGGTAATTAGCTTTTTATTTCTTAATTATATTATAGATGTGATAATGCAATAAAACTAAATGCTTTAGAACTAGCAATTACCAAACTCTCTTTTCAGAAATTCCTCTCCCCGAGGAGGTTAGAATTAAAATCTAACCTATATAAACACAGCTTTGGATTCTGCAATGGGCATCCCATCTCAAAACCAAAACCCCTACAACTAGATCTCTTCTACAAACAATGCTTAAATTAGCAACAGTGCTGGTCAAGCCTCTAGTTAAGATAGCACTTGTAAGATTTGCTATGAGCAGGATGGCAATGCAGCTTTTATACCTTGTGGGCATAATTTTGCATGTGTGGAATGCGCTTAGAAATGTACGAGATGTCCAGTCTGTAGAGAACCTTTTGATGATATCATTAAAATCCCTAAAGATTTAATTAAGTGTTTTTGAATATTCAAATTTTTAAATGTTATAACTTTGCTAATATTTATAAAATTTAATGGAAGATATGTATTATTAAAATCTTTTCAACTTATTATTCTCAGTTTTTGTAAATCTATAAACATTGAAATAATTCGTATAAGAAAAATGTAATATATAAATTTATAATCAAAACAAAGCATAATTTGTCATTATATATCTTAGTTTATTAGAAATTAATTTACTTTGACTTTTAGAAATAAAAAATTCTCATTATATTTTGTATTTAAAATCGATTCATTCGATGGCATTCACAATATTTTATTAAAAACTGTAATTCAATTAATATTAAATGATTAAGTAATAAAACTACTTATTATATTTTCATATCACTTGTTAGACCTCTTAAATGGTACAAAGATTGTAAGTTACTTCTCAGACTTTCTTATGTTAAATGGTAGAATGTGAGTCTAAGGAATTTATTTGGCTTTAATTTAACTGCTATGTTTGTTTTATCTGTTTGTAGAAGTATGCCTGGATGTTCTAGTAGTGGATAGATTTATCTTACTTCCTTGTGAAAATTAGGAAAATGATCTTTCACTCATTATACAATCATTTTATTGACACTTATCTTATGTCTAAGCGACCCTAATGTCTGTTTTCGTTATGAAAGGGGTCTTTCTAGACGAATGTAAACCTTTAAATAAGCTTTAAGTTCCAGCATTCTACTTTTTATAGGGAATTGTTTTAGAAGATCTTTATTCACAGTGTGATTAAATATCACATTTAGAGTGGTGCTAAGATGCATCTCTAGATTGAAATTGGTTTGTAGACATTTGATATCTTGATTTTGGGAGTCTCATAGAAGTTGAATTTTAAAAAATAATCATTCCAAATTTGGATTTCAATTTATATAGATTAGGGAAATAATTATTTAACAAGAATATGCATATTAACTTTCTTCATTTAAAGACTAATTTAGAGATTCCCTTCCATATTCGTAATAAACAGAAGCTTATGGCTATTTCTCTGTTTTTAGCAAGTTATCAATTATTTCTCAAGTTAGCTTTCTTTATTGGTTCAAAAAAGAAACACAATTATTATCACTATTTTGATTTTAATGAGACATTCGCTTAGTTTATTCTGAGTTGATTGATGACCTATCTGTTTTTAAGTGTGACTTGATATTTGACTCATTTTATAGTATTGTGGAAGTTTGATTTATGAAAGAACAAGGCACCTCAGTTTGATAATCTAAACTCAGAACTTTTGCATGATTTCTAGAACTAGGTTCTGTGAACAGATTTAGATTGAAATCTTTATAATTTTCAAGTTTAAAGTCCTTTACATGAGTAGTTTTTACTGACTTTGAGTCATCTCGGTTATCGAAAGATAAAAGTTGATGAGTTTAATTTGGTGATTAAAACTCAAGTTAAACGACGTTTAAATCAAACTTATTTATGTACTAAACTTAAGCTTTTTTGCATTAATTTTTGTTCGTTCTAAAACTAAAGTTTTTATTTAGAGGGGTCTAAGGAGGCTTAGATAACTTATTTGATTATTTATTTGCTTATAGGTAATTTTATGATGCTGGAGTATTTCTTTGAATCTTGAAATTTTG
The DNA here is from genome assembly GCA_000711775.1 of Oxytricha trifallax. Classification (NCBI taxonomy): domain Eukaryota; phylum Ciliophora; class Spirotrichea; order Sporadotrichida; family Oxytrichidae; genus Oxytricha; species Oxytricha trifallax. The sequence continues at coordinate 3,097 of ARYC01002978.1, read as the reverse complement.
ATCGACCTAGCTGATTGCTTAAGAGTATTACTTATCCTATTGATTTTTAGTATAAAGTGATTTTTATGGTTAAATAATATATTTATTTTGTCTTGAATTTGCTTCACATTGAAACAATCATAGTGCTTTAATTTATTTATCCATCGATGAATCAAAACCCCAAAACCCCTTAGTGAGGTTTATAAGTGCTTTGATTTGTAGGGTATAGTTGGGGTCTTATTGAGGTTAGTAGAGAAATTATGTCAAATTGCAAAATGAGAAATAGAAATTAGCGAAATTTAGGGTCTATTTATGATGAGTAATATTTAGATTTACTGCTTAAGCTTAGGTATGGTACAAGTATTAATATAGACTAAGTCAAACCAGTAATGAATTATGCTGCTATAGCAAAGCTCCTGCGCAAGAGTGCCTCAACAGTTAGGTATCATTGCTTGTTGGCTGTTTAGCATTATAATTCAGGCACTTGAAAGCATCCTGCAAGAAAATAAAAGTTCTCACAGCACCATATTGACTACCTCTGCGACTCGAAGACTTTAAAGTATTGGGCACACTTTCCACTAGACTAGCGAGCTGTGATGTTTCATCGCAAGTTTCCTGACATGCGTATCTCTCCTTAAACTATAGCCAACATTTATAGAAGAAATGGTATTACTTTCAAGACTGTCAACAGAGTGAAGAGAGTGATTGATTTTACAGTGCCATTTTATAGTAATAATTTAAACTATATATATGATTAAATGCAGAGGGCTATTGACAATAACATCAAGTTCATACACGCTGATGAAGCTGTGTTTACCTTCAACACCTTTATTAATAAGTCTTGGTATAAGAAGTATGATAATATAGAAGTCTACGATTAGAAAGTAAAGGTTGTAACCCATGCAATTTTAGCAGGTATTAGTGAAGACTCTGGCTTAGAAAGTTATGTTATTCATCCTCGCTCTATTAAGCGAGAGTAGTACATAGAGTTCCTACATAAGCTGAGAGATACATACAACGATTAAGAGATCATCCTGTTTGTTGACAACCTCTCAGTTCATAAGACTAAGGGGTCTAAGAAAGCTTATGAAGAGTTAAACATTACTCCTGTATACAATGTTCCTTACAGCCCTTAATTTAATGGATTTGAATTCTACTGGAGTTAAATAAAGACCCACTACAAGAAACTGCTGCTATATCACCTAATGCATGACTTGCCTATAGATACAGTAGACTTGATTCAGAGTAGCTGCAAGAGAGTAAGCATAGATAAGACAACAGTGTGTGCGAGAGAAGGAAGAATGAATGTTTATAAATAAGTTTTAGATTTAAATGAATGAATAAGTTCACATATTAAACTAACCCATAAAGGGGTTTGGCTTTTTTTTCTTCTCCTCTTCTTATGGCTTGCTTGGGCCCATATTTCTTCTCTTTGTGCCAGCTCCTGCATCTATGTTCATTTCTTCTGACTTTTAAACATCTTTATAAAGTCTCTTGCTCACTTCATAAATAGTCTATGACTTTCTCTCTCTGTGAACCTTCGCATGCTCTTTCATTAGGAATATACCAGTTCCAGGTTTCCCTACAAAGTTATGAATCAAAGCTTACGAGGGAGGAATGGATGCTTCTTAAGCTCAGCGAGCCAGGTCTCGCTTATTAGTATGCCTTGCTTCTTTTAATCTTCAGGAGAAATAGAGTAGCGTTTTTTGTGAGCTTCTTCAATGATCTCTCTGAGATAACTCTCTCTTAAAGTGCCAAGAACTCCAAAGAAAAAGCTCCTATCTGGAAGCTTGTTAGAGAGTTGTTTCTTGGTAGGAAGATAAAGTACCAACTCTTCATCTTTCATCGCATCCTCGTAGAGATTAGTGACTGAAATCTCTGGGTAGTTTGGTATATCTATCAACTTTATTTCACTGTTTTTAAAGGCTTTCTTCTCATCGCAGAGTATAGCTTTTAAGAATGAAATTTTGGTACCTTCCATCGTTGGAAGGAATAAACCCACTATAGCATATGATTAAGTATATGTCACATGCTTACCATGGTGAGTGAAGGTATTGATAGAGATCTTCCTTGCTTCTAAATCTTGAGATCATTTCTTAAGCTTCAACCCTCTTCATTGCAGTACTTATAGATTCCATCTTTGTTCCTACTCTTGTTATTGAATTTCAAATTTTAATATATAGAGTTCTGGATCCTACTGTTAAAAATCTTAGTATTAAATATGGGTATCTTATAGAAGGTCAACCTGGTAAGGATACGTGGAGAAAGCTGGCAGAAGCTGTAACAAACTTCAGAGATGGAGCTCCATTTTTATCAATTTAGTTCCATTAAATAAGTACTAAATTTGTTTAAATTTAATTAGTACTGGTACTAATTCGGTTTAATTTTAATTGGTACCAATTTAATGGTACCAAAACTTAATTAGTACCTACTTTTAAACAAATGAGATTTTAATGGAAAAGTTCCAAAAATGGTTCAAAACCTAATTGGTACCAGTACCAACCTGAATATTATCTAAGTTAGTACCAAAATTAAAAATATTAAGCATAATATTAAAAAAAATATAGTTATAAACTAAGTATAAATTGAGCTCTAACACTTCAATATCAACCATTAGTGCTGCAGTGCCAACTCCTATACATAGTTGCTATAACTTGAGAGGTTATTAGAGCTTTATAATACAAATTTAAATTTGAATTTAAACATGGCGGCTAACTTAAATCGTAAAGCAATCTCTCTTGGCAATGGTTAATCATAGCTAACCTTTGCCACCACTAAAAAGCAAGAAGTTATTTATATTGAGAGGGAAGTAGAGTTAAGAGCTCTTGAGTTTGAAGCAGAGGTCTTCAAAATTGAAGTATCTAACTAGAAGGGGAGAACAGAGATAGGACTTTAAACATAAATTGAAAATGTTGAGGAGCTAAAAGAACAGCAACCAATTGAAAAATAAAAACACTTTGAATGCTATGATTGTTAAAACGTCTTCTCAACTGAGTAGAGCTTGAAGAGGCATATTAAAGAAATACATTCTGGTAAAGCGAAGATTTATTTCAAGCATGATAAATTGGATGGCAGGTATTAATGCACGACTTGCATGAAGTCTTACACTCACTCAGCC
>ARYC01002977.1:0-23454 GCA_000711775.1 Oxytricha trifallax | reverse complement strand
ATTTCTGATTTTATATTCGTGTTCAGCGAGGTCTAAATGACCAGAATTGATCTTTCGGGAGTTTTTGGGAAATATAAATTGTAAGTTGAGTTTTGACGGGGAAAGGTTCGGCTCTTGGGCCAAATTTTAAAAATCAAAAAATGGACAAAATCACATTTTTATTTTCATCTTTTCGCCTTTAATCAAAATATTTTTCCCTAAATATTATATGCATGCAAAGTACAATATTTTATATTTCAATTTTTCAAACTATCATAGTTCTTTTCAGGTGCTTGCTTATGTTAGTTTTTTGTTGTATTTGATTTTAAAAAATTATTATAAGTTTATTTTTTAGATTTTAATATTCTTTATTTAATTTTAATCAATATTTATTTTTTTTTCGTTTGATTGAATGTTTTGAAATATATATTTTATTTTATTATATGTGCAATTTTATGTTATTTCCATTTCTAATTTTTTATATTTGATGTTTATATTAAATTTCCTTATCTTCATTTAATATTTTAGAATTATAAATTTAATTTAAAAGACTTGATTCTCTTTTTTCCTTTAATTTTATATTCTATTTTGTGAATTGTAAAATATCTATAAAATTGCTTAAAATTTATTATTTGCATATGCTTTGACTTGCAGGTTACTTTTATTTTGATAAAGTCAATTAATTTTTTGAATCAATTTATTTTAAAATTGATATATCTTCTATCAAATAATTATTTATTTCAATTACTCTATTTTCTGTTTTATGTTCAACGACTAAATACTCTAGGTATCATAATAACATTATTAATTGAATAATCTTTGTAAAACATTTTGATTATAATATGTTTATTTAACAAGAAGAGGTAAGTATGTTTTTATCACCCTTTATCTAAAATACACAAAAGAATTCCATAGATGTGGAACATTATTTTTATTTCATTCATTAATTCGTTTATTATATTCACATATATAACTACAAAGTGTTATACAAAGCTTTGTTATTGAGTATTTTTTAAGATACTTTTTTTTGAATATTATTTTTAACATATATTTTGCCGAAATGGGCACTATTTGATAAAAAGTTAGTTTATATTAATTTTATTTTCTTGACAGTGGATTTACTCAAAACTTAGTGTTAAATGCTTTTGAGATTTCAATTCGTAATTATCCTAAAGTGGGCGTAAATATCTATTGCATTTACAATTTATAATAGGAAACCGATAAATCAAAATTAAGTTATTATTAAGAAAATGGAAAACTATAGAGATCAATGCTAATGGAGCGGTTACATTCTCAAAAATGTAAGTTACATAAAAAAGTGTATCTAATTTTAATTTTTATAGAAGTTCAACCAAGCAAGAGTCGGTGAAGCACAAGAAAGTCAACTTGCAGCAGAACAGAACAGAACAGAAGAAAGACTCAAAGAAATCAAGAAGGAAATGTTCAACTATCTTAAGAATAGTGGCTAAACTAAGAAACGCTCTTATAATCCATATTCTGATTATTATATTAAGTATTTTTTTATGCTGCTTAAAATTCCATTTTAAAATAAATATTTTAATTTATTTTTCATAATTCTTTGCAAGATAATAGATCTTCTCCATTTGGAATTCCATTCGTTATATTTATATGAGATTTAAGTCAGTTGTTATAAAAATAATAATGCGTAATTTAAATGTTAAAAATTAAATGTTTACAATTTAATCAATAAAATATTTGTCTGACTTGTTAGAGGTCTTAATAATTCTACAATCAGAGCATCGACTATAATATATAAATATAAATATTTTTTTCATCTTTTCATAAATAATCCTTATTATTATTCTATTTGCATCCATAGTATAGTATATTCATTAATTTCCTGAATAGTATTCTTGCATTTTTAGAGAAGATAAGAAAGAAGGGTCTAAATCTCTCTTGAAATTATTTATTATTTTCTCTTAGAAGCTCACAATTGTACTTACTTGTCTCTTACAGTTCATCTTCAAGGAATTAACTAGCATCTTGAGAGTCTTAGGCTTCATCTTCATTTGAATAGCAAATGGTAATTGATTAAATAAGTGTAAATATAAATTAGATTATAATATAATAGATTTCATTTATGAGTATATATATCATTAAAACATTAGGGTTTAATTAAGCCTTAATCATATCGAAAGACTTTTAATTATTATATCTTAAAAATCTTGCAAATTTAACTATTGAATTAATGAATAAATGAATGTTTTAAAATGTAAAGAAATGATTAGTTAATCCTTGCTTTAAATATTTTGAAATAACTTAACTCCTTTTACTTTGCAAATTACTTAATATAACTTAAAATTATAAATGTATTCAAAACCCCAAAACCCTTTCAGTAGTTTGATTGAGTTTTTGATTGATAAAAGTAGACTATTAGTGCATACTTTATTAGGGTTTTATAGGTTTATGTAGGGGTTTAATGTTTAAATGTTAGTAATTTAAGTGAGTATAACAACAATTTTTTTAAATATTCACACAAACATAAGCTTAGAGTCATGTGGCAGTTCTCTGCATTTTATCTTTCTAAGTTGATGTTTGATTGTTTCTATTTTTTGCTAATTCTCTTAGCTTGGCTTGATAATAGTTGAGTATGCAAGTTCTCTGAGACCTCCATTTATTTTATTTTTATCGAGATATTGTTTTATTCTGCTTAGAATCTCTCTCATCCCTGCAGCTAAAGTATTCGTTTCTTGGCATGTCGCTCTCTATTATTATTACTGCTAGAGCCAGATATCTCATAAGTGTCTCCATCTCTCCAATCTTCTCTCTCTGGGAGATATCCAGGAGTGCCGTATACATTTCCTTATGCAGAGGCTTGCACTCTTTGAGCTCTGTTGAAGTCAATAATAAAAACTCTAAGAGGCTGAAAGTTTATCATGATGTTCTCTGGCTTTAAGTCTCTATGAACATAACCAAGCTTGTGAAGCTCTTCAATCCCCTCAACTATCTGCTATACTATCTAGCCAATTTATCTCTGACATCTATTGTCAGATAAGAATTCTCTGTAAGTCATTTCAAGTAATGGGAGCCTGAAGGCTACATGATTTTTACTAAGTAAAATAGCATCAAGCTAGATGATATGCCTGCACTCATTTAACTTTGCCTTTAAAGAGCATAATACTCATTAGCAAATTCCATTTGGAACTTGTCATCAGCAAGGAAGTAATTGAAAGGATATATCTTGTAAGCATATTAGTCATCAGTAATTACTCTCTTCTCAACTTTATCTTCAAGAGTAAGGTAGCTTTCTAGGCAAGAATCTAAGTCAATAATTTTTAATATAGGAATCTTCATTGCTTCAATTTTAACCATTATTTTATTGATCTCAGAGACTGGAAAGTTCTTGACTGCTTTCTTCATTTTAACTTACTTCTAGACTTCAACTCTAAGACTCCACTGGGTTTCTTGATCTTCTCTTTTAAAGGAATTTATTACCAGTAGGTTCATGAATAAAGACAAAGCTTTAATTGTGCTTTTTCTTTAAGTGCACTTTGAGGTCTCTAGTATGAGAATATGGCTTCTCACAGAACTCAAAGACATTCTTCCCATCTTTCTTTCTTTTAATGCTTGAGATATAACCTTGGCATATCGTTGTGTATATCTCTCAAGTGTCTTTTATAAGTTGACTTGTAAGGGAAAACTTTATTGCATTTTTTGCATTAATAGTCAACTTTGACTGGTATTTATTAATGCTCTATGGCTGGTTGTTTAACCTCCTCCTCAATTTGCACAGCCTCTTTAATGACCTCCTACTTCATTTATACTTAAATCTCAAAGCTAGACTGGTCAAAGTTGTCATAAGTAGGCTCCCACTGAGTACAAGCGTCTCTAGTCTCTACTTTCTAGGTTGCTGGAATGATAATTTTTATTGACTTTGCCCAAGTAATGCCGCTCTTCTCAAAAGGTTAGCGCTCATTTTAGTTTGCTGATATATTTTATTATAATAATGATAATATATACCTAGAAATACTATAATAGTCGAGTATAAGACACTGTAGTAGATTCTCGGCTGAGAGGTAAGAAAATTAAATAACCATTGAAGACTGCAAGTTGACATATTTTATGAGAATTTTATACGTTTTAGTAAATTAAAATACTCCTAATGAAATTTTGTTTCTCTAGGAGGTCCTCCAAATCAAGTTTGAACTTAATCTGGAGGTAAAATTATTAAACATTTTTAAATTTAATATGCTCCTAATTAAGTTTAACCTTAAAATTTATCTCCTAATAAAGTTTGAACTTAATTTGGAGGACCTCCTAAAATAATTAAACATTATTAGGAGCAATTTAATGGAGATATTGATAAAAATGGAAATCAATCTGTGAAACTTGGAGCAAGTTTTTCAATGCTTCTCAGTATATCTTTTCAAGGTTGACCTCCAGTAAATCCTCCCTATTTAGTAGTAAGATTTTAATAAACTTAGAATGGATATCCATATTTTAAATTTCATTAACATTTCTAGAAAGAGGAAGCAAGATGGAGTCTATGAATGATGCAATGAAGAGAATTTAATCTCAAGATTTAATAAGAAATTTCGAAGTAAAGAGGACCTTTATAGATATTTGGTATAGCAAGGTAAGTTCTTAAGTAAGATTAATAAATTCATTATAGTTGGACTCTTCTTGCCAACCCAGGAGGGAACTAAAATCTCATTCTTAAAAGCCTTACTGAGTGAAGAGAAAAATGCTTTTAAGTCTAATGAAATTAGGATGATAGAGATACTTAACTACCCTGAAATTTCAGTAACAAACCTCTATGATGATGCTATGAGTGATCCAGATGTTGCTCTCTACCTTCCTTCAAAGTTGCAACTCTCTAATAAGCTGCCAGAGAGAAACTTCTTCTTTGGTGTCCTTGGAACTCTGAAACCTGAGTACTTAAATGAAGTTATTTAAGAAGCTCATATGAAACGCTACAGCATCTCTCCTGAAGAAAAAGAGAAGCAAGGTATCAAAATCAGCGAGACCTGGCTATAGGAACTTCAAAAGCATCCTTTCATCTCAAGTAAGCTTAGCTTTCTAACTTTATAGAAAAACCTGGTACTGCTATATACTTGATGAAAGAGCGCAGCAAATTAAACAGAGAGAGAAAGTCTCAAGTAAAACATGAATTGAGTAAGAGGCTCTTCAAAGATTATAAAAGCCTGAAGAGATAGACATAGATGCAGGAGCTGGCACTAAGAGAAGAAACATGAGCCCAAGCAAGCCTTAAGAGGAAGAAACGAAAGAGAAGCCAAATCCCTTTACGGGAAAATTTAATATGTGAACTTATTCATTCGTTTAAATCTAAAACTTATTTTATACACAAAATCTCCCTTCTCTTGCGCATACTTTAGCTTTCTCATCGCTGAGTCTCTTAGCAGCACTCTTAATAAAATCGACTGTATCTATCTTCAAGTCATGCATCAAGTGATAGAGTAGGAGTTTCTTGTAGTGGACTTTCAATAACCCCCAATATAATTCAATTCCATTGAACTGAGGACTGTAGGGAACATTAAATAAAGGTGTTATATTTAGGCGTTCATATTCCTTCCTTGTGTCTTTAGTTTTATGGACAGATAAGTTATCTACAAACAGAATAATCTCTTAGTCGGCGTACTTATCTCTGAGTTATTGCAAGAACTTTATGTATTATTCGGTCTTTATTGAGCGAGGGTGGATAACATAAGTCTCGAGGCCACTATCTTCACTTATTCCACCGAGAATAGCATGAGTTTACACCTTGACCTTTTAGTCATATACTTCAATATTGCTATATCTTTTATACCAAGACCTTGATATGAAGGTATTAAACGTGAATACTGCCTCATCAGCGTGTATGAACTTAATGTTATTAGTAATAGCCCTCTGCATTTAATCGAATATATATTTTAAATTATCCTTATAAAATGGAACATTAAAATCAATCACTCTCTTAATGCGATTGACTGTCTTGTAAGATATTCCGTTCTTTTTATATATGTTAGCTATCGATTAAGCAGAGATATGAAGCTCAGGAAATTGGCGATGAAACATCACAGCTCTCTAGGCCAGAGAGAAGTGAGCCCAGTATTAAAGAGTCTTATCATTAATAAGATAATCGATATGATGCTGCTAAAATTTAAGAGGTCTTTTAGGCTTAGAATTAAGTTGCTATTTCTTTAAATTCAATGCTAATAGACAGTGAGACCTCACAGTTGCAGGAGATTTATGAAGCAGTCTTGCTATAGATGTGTAATTAAGGATAGGTTTGAGTTGATCACTTTAATCATCGCACCCATAACGCAACATAAACAATAAATCTATATACTCAATGTCATAAACTGACCCCAAACCTCGCATATACTCACTTAAATTATTAACATTTAAACATTAAACCCCTACATAAACCCTATTAAAACCCTAATAAAGTATGCACTAATAGTCTACTTTTATCAATCAAAAACTCAATCAAACTACTGAAAGGGTTTTGGGGTTTTGATTGTCAGTAATTTATTCTTATTCCCAATATTGTGGCTTTGTTGATATCTTTTGAAATCCTTTGTCTATTCTGACTGTTATCTCCTTCCTTAATATTTTCATTCAATAGACTATAATTCCTTTTTAGATATTTGCCAGTTAAATGCTTTAAATTGTCTCACTCCTTTAGCTATATTTTAAACCAGTTAGAGTTGAAATTTTTTATTTTAGCTTTGAGTTCTAGGAATTATTCATTATTCTGTTAATACTTTAATATCTAAGCATGAAAATGATTCTTAATAATATATTTATATATACTATAAATATTCTATAATCATTACGGATAGTAAGGAGGACTCAATTTATGCTTTCTTTATGTTATAAAATTTTCAAAATAAATATTCTAATCTTTACTTTATTTAATTTGTGTAAAGTATGGTCATTACGACGATGATTTTATAATCTGCAGATTCTGAAACTACTAAGTGCCCATAGTTGGTTAGTTCTATGATTTAAATTAGTAAATATCTTCTAATTGCCTATTTTTAGAGTTTTCTTTTAGTCCAGAGTTCTAGCCTAATATATCTTTTTTGTGTAAGAAATATAGTAGAGACCTATTTTATAAGATTTTTCTTCACTATAGCCATATTTCTCATGTCGTAACCTTAAAATGTTATTTAAATCTATAAAATATTCAAGCATTTAATGTCACTTCAATCTCATTAGGGCTCAAACTCCTATTTAAAATTTTACGATCGTCTTTTTTTTAAAATAAAATTCTCTTTGAAGTCTATTATTAATTTTTAGTGTTCACAAATCTATCTTAATGCAAGAGATTCACTGAATGTCAAAGTTAATATGAAGATTTCAATTCAATTATTATACGATTGTTTGACATATAATATTCAGCTTATCTTAGTTTTTGGGTATTTTTGTAAGATAGTAATATTATTATTGGTGTTATTTCTATTTTTATATTGGCTGTACTTGCTAAAATTAAAAGATTTGCTTTGTTAATGATAACTTATATATTTATAGCCCTCCTCTATACCTCTCTCATCCTTACTAGCAAATTGACTTTAATTATAGGTGCTCTGCATTAATGATAAATTCAACAGTAATGAACAATTAACTTTCCCATTATTTTTCTCCACCGAGAAATTTTCTCTTTCTTAAACCTTCTCAGATAGATTAAATACATAAAATGTTTTGCTCTTCTTGCATTAAATGAGAGTTTTTTTTGGTAGTTATTTTATTGTGACTATTACTTAAAATCCTTGGAGTTATAAATCCAATTTTTTTAATATTTTCTAGGATAAACTGGCATCGACTAGCACTGGTCTTACAATGTCCAAAATATCGCCATTTTCATGGAACTATATAAACATAAATAAATTAATGAAATTTTTTAAATGATATTTATTGGAATAGATCACTTATTATTTTATTGCATGAAATTTTTGAATAAATTTAATTAAATTAAAAATGAATAAATAATAGTAACGATAGTAAAAGCAGTAATGAAAATAGTAAATCTAAAAAAAAGCATTTCATCATCCTCTTCGTCATTATCATCATCAAAAAACTTTTAGCCATCCTGTGCACTTTTTGTATGACCTAGTGAACTACCTGTTAATTGACGCTTCCAGTTTTACCAGCTTTTCAACACTTGTAAAAATAAAATGCTAGATGCGTTTTTGTAATTTTCCTTAATTTTGAATGACACAAAGAACTCTGATAAGTCATTTTTCTAATTTTAAAATTCTTGTATTAATTATTTATAACAATTCACTTTATCTTAAAAAATCGGAATTACTTACAAGACAAATCCATCTCTTTCTTTCTTTCTTTAATCTGTCTTTCCTTGCAATATATTTATTCTCCTCCTCTTTAGGTTGTTATCTTTTATGTAGATTATAAAGATATTTACAAATATCATTTTTGAATAGCTCTTATTACGCGTTATTTGTTTAAACATTAAAATGATTAAATGAATACAATTTTGAAATTTATATATCTATACATATAATTATTATTTTAAGCTTCCTAATCCTATAAGTTTTACCATGTTCTTTAATTGTAAATTAATCTTAATTTTAAATAAAGATATTTACCTTGCTTGCTGAGATATCCTAACGCATTTGATATCTTATAATTGTTTGATAAACGTTTCTAAATATGCATAATTTTATGGATTTTCCTGAGAATTTTATATACAATTTTTCAGTGCATGTAAACCCAAGTTTGTTTATAAAACTGTAAAATACAATACTATATTTTACAAAAAATGTCATGTAAATTACTCTAAATGATAGCTAAAGAGTAAATAATTTACTTTAAATAAATATATTATGAATTTCACATGCCTTAGCTTAAATAATTCCTTACTGTATATTACGCTGTGCCACTTCATTAATGATTTTAATTTATCTATTGCTTTTTGCACTAATTATTGCAATTCTGCTTACATTTTAACTTAAAATAACACTTATTATCCTTAAAGCGTTACTATTACTTATCGTTAAACTGCTGTTTCATCTGCTCTCTTTGAGGATAGTTTGTTTATTTAATCAGAGATTCAATAAATTATTCTTTAATTAACAATTTAAACTAGCATCTGAAATAATTGACAATCGATTAAATTAATAAACCAGAGATTACTGTTTTTCAATTGAAATATCATATGTAGTGTCTTCATGTACATTTGTGATAAAGATGACAATAACCACAGCATAACTCACTCTAAAAACAGAGTTTATTTTATTTTCCAATACTTGTTCTATAGTCTCTCTTTAAGTCAAGAAATTGTAATTGGAATAGTCTTCTGTCATTTTATAAATAGCAATTTAGAATTTCTTCATGTAAAGCAAGTGAATTGATTTATTGATAGACAAATATATTAAATTATTAAACATTATCAAGTAATAAAATAAAAATTTTAGTCATTTATATTAAGCCATTCAGGACCAGTAATTTCTAACGAAACATTGATTGCTAAAAGGAATGAAATTACAAAAAATCTATATAGTATAATATGATAAAATATATTAATAATATTTTGTAAAATATGCTATCTTTAAAACAAGTTCAAATATTATTTAACAAATTCTCCTAATATAAATAGATTTTATAGATAAATAGTACATGTATTATTTCGTTTCGCCATCTTACTTGCTTTCTGTGACTATGATACTCTAAAGTATTCTTGCAATAATCATCTTGCCAGTATCAAGATCCCCGTGGACACACACTTCATTCATCATGGCTGTGCATTTTCTGAAGATCACTTTGTATATACTATCCACCACTAAAAAGTATCCTCACTGTTTGAGAAATTGCTCAATAAGCATTGGCTCCTCTGGTCTCATGAAGCTGATCTTGTCTGTATAGTACTATAGCTACTCAATCTTGATGAGTTAGACATTCTCAGAGACTCTTATGCCCCTCTAGAGTTTCATATGATCTTGAGTCTATTCCCATTTTGCACGAATTCCATTTGCTTGTCTATGTCGTCGGCGTTAATCTGGTAGTAATGCCTAATTCTTTGAATTGAGTCTAATTTAGTGCCATCCCGTATTTCTCTCACTATCTCTGCTTGATCAGCCGCTTCATATCCTACTTATTTAATGAAGTTTGTATTTTCAATTCTACTCGTTGTGCGCGAATGTAATCTTTAATTTCAACACAATCCCTCAATCTAAATATCAGATTCTTATGCTTTCTGAATATCTACTTTTGATTGACCATACCTACTGCTCTAGCGTCTAAACTATGATCTTTAAAAATTGTCTTCCGTTGTTCCTGTTTAAATGAAATAAATTTTGAGAGTACTGGTAAGCCTGATTTATCATGGTTGCTGAGATATTCTTGGCTTGTGGTAGTGTCCTGAAAAACGAGGACATGGCTGATCCTACCATTACTGTGGAACTACAGATGCTTTTCTGCAGCCTCTTGAACTTCTATTCTGTGACGCCGAACTGTATCGTGAACAGGAATGCTGGCTTCAAGTAGTACTTGTCGTTGACTTTGGAGTTCAATTATTATTTTTTGCACAAGTACATAGCGAACCGTTCTCTCTGTAGCTACGGCTGTACCGATGGTATCAATATTTTTTGTTGTTGATATTAATATATTTTCTAATTACCTTCATCTCACCCGAGTGTACGAATATTTAATCATATTTTAATCACATAATTGTACATTTTATATGTATTTTTATGTTCACAAACAAGGCAAAATTTTAGGAAATCAGGAGATAATTAAATATTGAGCAAGTTAATTAATTAGATTAAAAATTATGAAATGGCCTAATCAAATTAGTATTATAAGCGTTTCAAATTAGTGGGTGTTACGCCTTACGTTAAAAACTATTTGAGTTTCTTTATGTCTTTTTCCCGATTCAAATGTGTTTTAGTAATATTTATTTTCTATAGCCTATTAATTCTTTGACTATCTTTGAACTCTTGCTTTCACAAAAATTCTACTTTAGCTTTCTTTGCAGATTGTTTTCTCCTCATCAATAGTGCTTTAGTTTAACTGAGTGTCAAAGGATTATAAAATTCCGTTTGCAAATGTAACTTAAGACTTTCTGGCATTCAACTATGATGATTAATTAGATTTTATATATCAAGATAAAAATATATATATATAAAATAAATAATTATTTTAACAAATGTTTTATATTTAAAATTTTATTTCATTGAAAATAATATATCTTATAAAATGGAAAACACAATAAATTATGTTCATTACTATCTATTCCAGAAACATCATTCTCCCGCTCTTAAATTAAAAATATACCTTCCTATTTATTGCTAAAAAGTTATTAAGGACTGTGAATTATTATCTTTTGATAGTTTATCAATTTCATGTAAAAGTGCTAAAACTTCATTATTTTCAGGTAAGCAAATATGAATATAAATAATAATTATAACAGATTTTAGTCATTAATAACTTAAGCATTTAAATTATGAAATAAACTTATAAAATCCTATTAATTACTTTCTTTATAAATATTCTTTTTAAGTATAAATTACATATAGTTGACTGACATTTTTTAACTTAAGTGAATCATTAAAGATACTTTAGAAAATAATATTAATTCGTATATTCCTATACATTTTTAATATATATATATATATATATTTAATTTAAAATTAATGAAACTCTTTTAATTTTAAGTAACTATTTTCTAAATATGAGTATTATTTATAAAATTTAATGAATTTTTGAATCAGAATATAAGATATGCAATGATTATTTCTAAGTGCTTGTTGAAGGTGATCTAATTATCAGGCTTATCTTAGGCCTTAATGCTAAATTATCTTGCTTGTCTTGCATATTTAATCTAAATAATCTTTCTTCCAACAGACATTTTGTCTGCACTTGCATTTTGATGAACTGCTCTTTTCAAGGCAGTACTTGCAGCTCTTAGATAGCTACTCACAGTCTAAGTCTTTCCCTTCTAGTATGCTTCATTTAACTCAGACTTAACATCTTACTGAAAGAATTTTAGTATTTGTTAAATAATTATAGTATTTGCTTAAAATAGTTTATGAAATGAGGAAGTTTATTTTGTAAGTAATTTAAAAGAAGAAATTTGTATTAAATATAAAATAAAAATTGTACGTTCTTCATATTTATATTCTTTAATGAATACTCAGTTCCTATAGTAAATATATGAGATATGAAATTATACTTTGAAATAAGATCTTTAGAGTGGAGGTTGAATGGTTTTAAAGTGTAAAAATTATTAATAGGTACAAATAAATATGAGGAATCAATTTAAAACTAAATTGTACTCAGTCAAAATTATAAATTAAAGAGCAGCTAGTATATATGTTACACTTATTGAAGTCATAAATCTCTTTCACTAGATAGCCTTAATTATCCTTTGTTACATGCCAGTATTATAACTTATAAGAATATACAAGCAATAGATTGTAAATATAAGGGAAGTTGGACACCTAACTGCTAAACCTATTAAAACTACCATTTATTTAATAAGAATATCCTTAAATCATTTCCGCTTTTAAACACGTTCTTTCATTAAAAGTGTTGATAAAAGATCATTAACTGAACTTAGATTGTATTTAACATATTAAATAAATACATTCTTTCCCATAATATGAATAAATATTCAAACTTAAAATGTAGTAAAGTGAAAAAGGAAGATGCAATTTTGTAGATTCTTAACTTAATAATTTCATTTATACTTTCTTTCTTTTTATAATATAAAGCAAATTACTAATGCATCAATGTTCTAGAAAAAAATAGCAAGATAGATGTATAAATATTAAATTTAGTTATGCAATTACATTGTACTTGATGTTGACAGCAACAACATATCGATACAACATATATTTTTATATTTAAAAAAAAGCTTATTATACTTTATATTTTAATATTTTATATATTAAAATATAGTAATAGTTTCTATTTTTAGTTCTTCATTGTTTATTAGCTTCTAAATTCATTAAGAATATGCACTAAATTATATAACATGAGAAAAATAAGCTTTTCTATTAAATAAAATAAAATGGGAGTTTTCTAAAAATTATAAAAAATCTCAATTTAATTTATTTCTTAGGAAATTAGAGAAGCTGTTTTGTACATCCACTAGCTTCCATGACGATTACAGCTTACTGCTGTAGAATGCAGGCAACTCCTAAATATTACTTTTTATCAGGTTCAGGATGCAAAAGATCTATAAAGAGTTATAGATAAATCTCAATGAAATATTAGGTTGCCTTTTGATAATCTTGAACCAGAATTTGTGGATAAAATCAAAGAAAAATAACAAAATGGAACAATTTTCTGATTCAATAAAGAATCGGACTAATTTCAAATAGAATTGATGTAATTTATTGTAATCACAATGGAGACTAGCTTTCGATGGTGTTGTTGCCAAAGAAGTAAAAATAGTTTAACTAGAATTGAAAACGATAATTTATTGATTTTAGTAGTGAAATTGAGAATATAATCCTTGCAAGCATTGTTTACTTTTGCTGCAAAAAATAATTAATTCAATTAATTATTGGTGATAATAAATAATTGAACCATAAACATTATTTTCTTGAAAATGTTTGAGGCTTAGTAAGTTTACTCTATTTGGTTTAATAGTTTATGTATATATAAGTAAATATTTTATAAGAAAATTTGTCTTGAATGCACTATAAATTAATTTGGAAATTAATTATTAGATTATATTGGTGAAATAAGATTCAATATATTATATTAAAAGAAGTATTTGTATAATTTCAATCTCCTTCTATATAATATTGTTGTTTTGTTTCTTATAAATAAGACAAAGTATTTATACGAATCAGTTCTAAATACTATTTAAAAAAAGGGGAACTAGTTTTAATTTATTTATATTAATATATCACAAATAAAATGAGTTTCAATTGAAAATTCTATAATAATATTGTTAAAAAGACAAACGACGCAATATTAAATGTATATGAATCTGATAATGCTTTTAAACATGATCTGTTGCAGCACTTAGGCTAAAGAAAAGAAATAGCTCACTGAGCTTCTTCTTTGACTAAAACAAGAGTTGGCAAGGTTATTACTAGTGACTTCGACTTTACCTATTATAGTGAATTATTAGTCACACTTCTGCTGCCATTATCGATGTGACCAGCTTCAATTCTTATCTTTCCAAGGCTTTTATTATCTTTTTATTATAATTTCTTAGTGCTGTAATCGATTTAATTCCAAGAACTCAAAAATTTGTGATTAATATTCAATAGTTTATTTAGGCCCTTCATAGTATTTTAAATAAAATTGGTGAATTTGAATATTTTTAAATATTAATTTTCTTTCAGATTCTTAAAATTTAATGCATTATATTTTCTTTTCCTAGATACAGTATCTTATTATTTTATTTATTAGTATAAATAACATTTAAAAAATATGTTAATTTTAAATATTTGTGTTATACTATTAAATAATACAGTATATATTTAATAGTAAATTAAACATATATTTATTTATATTATTGGACAGTTGCTTAACCTTAATATTTATTATTTTGCTATTTATCCATCCTCATTATTAACTTTATTAAAGCTAATTTTAATTACAAACTACTTTCCGTTATTTTTTCAATTTAAATTTTAAGTTTTATATAAAATTATATTGCTTTGGTCATTATGCTCTTCGCTTCTATTACAAATTCTTAAATGTAGTATTACATTTATATATCAATTTTTAAATCGCTCATTTTATAATATGATTTTTATGTTATCTCTTTTCTCCATGATTTATTTCATCACCTGGTCAAGCAGGTAGTTTTTACTTCTTCCATTCTTACTTATTAATATGGAGATTCTAATCATTATTTTATATAATTATGATTTCCATTCTTTTATCGAAAGTTATGGTTTAATTTTGATATGCCTTTTCTCATATCACTCACTCTTTTTAGCATATTTTCACTGTTAAAATTAATTCTACTATCTTTAGCACATTTAATTTTGGGCGTTTTACAATCATTATTGCTATAGTATTAAAGTTATCTACATTTATTTCATGGTATATCTTTATGATTTCTATCAGTTAGCAAGAGTATTTATCTCACTTTTTAGTTATGATAATAGCTTTGAATCATCTCTTTCTTAACCTTTACGTTGTGCTATTGGTCTTTCCTTAATATTACTGTAATAATATATCACAGTTATTGAATTGGCAATAAATCTTGGCTTTGCTATTCAACTGTTAATTGATGGACTTTCAGGTTATTTTAAGTCTCTGAATTTTCTCACTTTTTATTGATCTAGAGATCTTTATTGGCATATTTGCATTAACTTGATGAGTTTTGCTTCTATTCTTAACTTCATCACTGGCGTCCTACTTTTTTGTATTTGTTTAGATCTGTTTGTTTCAGCTCTTCGCATAAATTTATTTATAAATACATGTGGTTTTTCATATTTATAATAATAAAACACATAAATTAATGTTAAACTTAATAAGGTAATAATTATTTTTAAAGTTCAGTAGATGTAAACTGTTCACTCAATTATAATGTAAGTTTCAAAGAACAAATCTTTGGTTTTATATATTATGGTCCTTACTTGCTAGTAAACAGAGGGTACTTGACAGGTGCTTCGCAGGTAGAAAAAGAGAGAGAGAGCAGACTTGGATGAATTCAATCAAAAGCAAAACGACTACGATTATAATGCAGTGTAAGATGAAATATATTTACAGATTTCTACTTTCGGTTTGTATAATAAGTTTTAGATTTAGTGTGAAAGAATAATAAATCATTTAAAGTTTATAAATTATAAATCATATCATTATATTTGATGAATCTATCTGTTCTTTGTTTTATTGTACTATGCTATCCTTCTTCGATTATATAAACATATTCGGAGTCTTTGATGTGGTCTGTTTATAGTTTCTATCTGACTTGTTAGACCTTGAATAGCATGTTAATTTTTAATTCCATTTTTACATTAGAATACTCTTTCTTTTCTTCCTTTGTTTGTTTTCCCTTTAGTCATGAGGAATTCTATATCTAAGAAGATTGATGCTAAGTTACTGAATCTTTTGATTGACTCTTCTTATGTACACACAATCCGATATATTAGTTTTGAAATTTTGCAATTTATTCTTGATAGTTAATTTGTCATCTTTGATGTTTTAAAAGTTATGAATCTGTAATTTTAATAATAATTTATATTATTTTAACTGTAAATTATTTCCTAACGATTACTTCTCTTATTTACCCCTTTTTACTATGGTGCCAGTGAAACCCGAGAAAGACTCGACTTTCAATCTTCTATAAAATATTTAGTCTTACCAAAATATCTATATTTTTATCTGGGACTAGCTAATGATGCAGTTGTCGGTTCTTTTGTGACTTTTTTCACAATAACTTGACTTTTTTCAATAAATATGCTCATTAAAATTTTCTACTTGATTAATTATATAGATTCATCAGAGTCTTCCATTTTCTTTTCTTCGACTCGTTTGAGATCTTTGCTTGAAGTTTTAGTTAACAGGATTCCTCGATTAAAATCACATTTATCTATACTTTTTCTGGCCTGGCATTTGCATATCTATACTAAAGCCACTTTCTTGACTATTTCTACCAAGATCTCAGGAAAGATTGA
This sequence comes from Oxytricha trifallax, assembly GCA_000711775.1. Classification (NCBI taxonomy): domain Eukaryota; phylum Ciliophora; class Spirotrichea; order Sporadotrichida; family Oxytrichidae; genus Oxytricha; species Oxytricha trifallax. Next base: position 6,898 of record ARYC01002977.1, on the reverse strand, counting down.
AAATCCTTATGGCAAATAAATTAAAAAGTTTAGTTACAAAGCTGAAGGAAATCTCACAACGCTAAAGGAAATCTCTATTTAGGATTGACTTAACTAAGTTAGATTAATCGCCCTCATATAGACCTTGCTCTAACAGAGTATCACATATAACATCTGCCTTTAGAAAATGTATGGACATAGTCTTCATATAAAGCTTAACATATTCCGCTGTTAGCTGAATTAAGAAATTCTGTGAGGTTCATGGTTAATTGCTCTTATCAACTTATTTATCTAACTATATTCTACAATTAATTATAACTCGAGATAATTTATTATGATTAACTAGCATGAGAATTATATCATTTATCTTATTTAGAGAACATAACTTTAAATTCTATATTTCTATCAAATCACGCTTTGCCTTTCATATTTTGATTTTCTTAAATATCTATATTTAATCAAAACAATTAAATCATACAAATTATGTATATTAAATTAAATTGCCAACAATTTATATTATATTGCTGAATTTTAATTTGACTTATAAAATGATTATTAGCAGATAATAATAAAAAAGAATATTTTAAAGTAAAAATCATTTTTATTAAATAAAATCTAGCTATGATGAGTGAAAAGGATGTAAAATCATAGAAATAAAAAAAAAAGATAAGATTAATTAAAAATTGTAGATTAAAGAGTTAAAATACAGTAAGTATATTAAAGAAAACATGATGTAGGCACAATTGAGTCTTGAGGAAGAATAAAATTAAGCTAACAGATAATATAGAAGATTATCTTCACAGAGTCAAAGGTCTCAGATGCACCGATTCTTCATCAGTAATATTGTTTTTGAGACTTTTCCAGTTGAATAAGAATGGAGAAATCTTTAAAGATGAAAATTTTATTTAAATTATTCAATTTTATACTTAATTTTACCAAATATTTTTGCGACTTTGCCATTACTCCAAAGAATGAAGAAATGTATCTAATTTGAAGGAGAGAAAATCTTCCAAGTTGAGAATTTTATCAGCACTTGATCACCATAAAAACCCAAAAAAAAGATTGCATTTTTACAAAACCTATGTGGCCAAAATATCTAAACTACAGGAAGAGTGATGATATCTGAGAAGAATAAAGAAAATAAAAAATTATCTGTGTAAGCAATGACTTGCAAATACTAACTTGAAATATTTTGGTTCTAAATAACGGACTTCGAATTAAATGAAGCAGACCTTATTTGTATATTATTGACTGTTCATTGGAGAAAAACTAGTATCTAGCATATTTAGACAGCTATCACTTCTATAAAACACAAAATTGTAACGTAAAAACTTAGAGAAATGAGAAGGAATTGTATAACCAAAACGCATATGAAGCCAAATAAAGATAAAATTTGTACTCTTAATTAATGAAAAATGGACAACAAAATTAAAATATGGTTATGATTGATGAAAAGACTAAGAAAAATATGAAAGAAATAATAAAAAATTAATGAGAAAAACTCATTAAAAAGTATTACAAAAGCATTGATATATGTAATATTGATAAAATACATTCGAATCGGGGAAATGTGAAAATTAAAATACAAATTAAATTATATATATTATTACTACTCTTTTACTATGTGTTTAGTCTTATTTGCGAAAATTAGTCAAATTGCAACTTTTTATTACTTATTTGTTACTTTTACTTGCATATATGGTCAAAATTGACATGCATCCCCATAATTCTTTCTGAAATGACAAAAGTTGAGATTAGTAGTCAAAATGTCAAAATATTCTATCCGATGTCAAAGTTTCTATGTTTGTATTTATCTCTGTAGTATTTAAGCAGGTTGGTCAAAATCGAGGTGAAAATGCAAATTTGCATCTTAAGTGGCCAAAATCGTTGTTAAAGTCAGAATTTGTCTTGAAAGTTGACCACTATATGGTGTTCGTGGTCAAAATCGATTAAAATCGAAGTTTTTAGCTGTATTTAGAGTAATTGGCCATTTTTACAAAATCTGGAGTGACCATACCCTATTTTGAAAGCAGAGGTCAAAATCTTCAAAATCGATGGATTATTGTGAAATTTTCTTTAAATCGTCGAGATCTAGGTGATTGGATGCTAGTTGAGCGCAGTCAAGAAAATATTGATATTTTGAGTGGGTTCCGTCTAAAATGACCAAAATTGACATCGACGCGCTCTAATAGAAGTTATGACACTGCTTTGCTCAAAACATTCAAGAAACTCCACTTTCATGACCAAAGTCTTTAAACCTGCTTTATAAACACATACTTATGACCAATACGCGAAGTCAAAGCTATCATCCTGATTTCATTGGTTTTTATCATAATTCTTAGAGTATGCTTGCTGAGCGATGAACTTTTTTATTAGTCTCAATTTTGTGGTTGATATGACTTTGAGTGAACAGGAGCTCAATTCCAGTAGTTAATCAAAGTATTAGAATTGTGATGAGTATGTTTTTGCAGCTTAAATTAGGCTTCTTAGTGATGAATCCACGAAATCGCGATTTATCAATAATCATAGCATACATTTATGAGTAGCATTCAATTAGTTTCTATCGCAGTCAAGTCAACTATGACCTTGTGAGAAGTATGATAAATTTTGAACTAAAGCAGCATAAGCAGCAGCACCTCTCACTAATTGAAAACTTTTGAGTGATTTCTCGATTTTTAATAGAATTGATTTCGAATAAGGTTTGCGTAAAATTGATCGAAGTTAGGAATGAACCAAATAGGGTTTGTAATTTTTGCAATAAAATTGGGAAGTCAGTGTTGGTTTCCATGTTTGACTTCAACTGTAATAATAAACTATAAAATATGAATTAGAGATTATAATAATGCAGTAATTTATAATTAATCTATTTGTTTTAAAACGTAAATCGCTTTTTAATTGAGAGAGGTTTTATTTTAATTACAGTATTAGTAGCAGCAGTAACAGCAACAGCAATAGTAGTTGCAGTAGTATATATGATGCAAGAATTATAAGCTCTTATAGAATTTATGTTTTAAGGTGCAATACTAAGATTTGAGAAGTATCTCAAACAAAGCCATATCTCATAGTATGAATCCATTTCTTGATGCTGAATGCCCAGAGTCCTCGAACATCATCCTCGTTCATATTTTTTATAATGTCTTGGATGCGCTTGACCAGCTGCACTCTAAATTTTAGTTATCATAGTATACTTACTTGCTATTAATATTCTGCTGCTTGAGGTTCTTCTTGATGTAAGCAAACAACTATTCGATTGGGTTGAGCCAGGGCGAGTATTCTGCGTTGAAGAGTACATTGACTTTGAAGCGACGAGCAGTCGCAAGCATCTCTGAATACTTATGAATTATCGCATTATCCATCAAGAGCACCACCTTCTTATTGCATAAATCTTTGTCAGTTCTTATACTTCTTAGCGTCTGATAGATAAAGTTTTCGAATAGTACTGAATCGAATCCTCCTTCAATTATTTGAGTCGATACCACTCTATCAACCGCAATTGCAGCTATCAGACTCATAGAGTATTGCTATCTCTTCATTATTTATTTTTCAATAGACAACTGCCTAGCTTTTAAACCATAATCACCTAAATTGGCAAGCATTTCCTTTTGATATTGTGAGATTGGTTTATAGTTTAAATTAAGCTGGATTTGATCTGACAACAATGCTATGGGTTTGATACCATCCTTTGATTCTTCAAGTTGGCTCTGATTTGGTTATAGGTCACCTATAAGAGAGGTTGAATAAATTTGAGAACGATAGCAGAGTTGTCATGATAATAGTCTGATGGAAGTATGCATAATGATTTGGAGTCTAAAGTTAGATATGTTGATTTTGTGGATTCTGGAACCATGCAACCTTGAGATATCTTCAAGGTGTCTTCATCTGGAACCATACAACCTAAGTGCTGAATCCTGTAATGTAAGAGCAGATCCATACAACTTGTATTCATACAACCTGGATCCATACATCCTGGAATCATACAACATGGATCTATACAACCTTAGCGCGGATCCGTGCAACTCTTGATTGGAACCATGCAACCCAAGAGATATCTTCAGGGTATCTTCATCTAGCATGGTAGTTTAAATCATCGAATCATTTTCAGATATTACTTTTCGAATTGCATCTCTCTCGCTCTTAATGCTATCAAAGATAAGTAATCGCTCCAACTCAGTTCAATAGAATAGTTTATCAAAGTCAGGTATAGAACCAACATATCATAGACTATCAACATGCACCAACCATCAACTTGCAAATTCAACTTCTTGTACTTACTCTCATCTATATTCGAGCTGCTTAATACTGAGAGCGATAGCTTTCTAGGAGTTAGCTGAATCACTTCTCTCTATCTCTAACTTAACAAAGACCTGCTTGATTTCTTCAAAGTCGATTGCAACTTTAGTTTTGATACTCTGTCGATCAATGGCGTGAGCCCTGAATGAATTCGTTTAATCTGTTCATCATCCGAAGTGACTTTCTTGACAGTGCTCTGCAACTTCAAATTTCTGAACTTCTTCAAAGTGCTTGATTGATTTTGGGGAGTGTCGTCAACTTCAGGAATAGGGGATAGATCTTTATTCAATGTCTGTCTTGCTTTCAAACTCTATCGAGGAGGAGTATGTAAAATGGCTGACTTCTATAAGTTGTTCAATAAAAACTATGATCAAATGGCTTACTTTAGAACTGATTGATGATTTTTCAGATTTCAACAAAATCGATTGTTTAGCCAACTTATTTAAACTACTGGTGCTAGAATGTAGTCTTGAGATTGACTTTGCCTTAAGTGTTCTTGATGAATGCTGGATACTTGCTTATGAATCGTTGTTATCATCTTGCACTGAAATATTTTAAGAGCTGATTTCAGCTAGTGGAAGGCTAGATTTTATATATGAGATTGCATTTAACTATTTCTATGATCCTGAAGAATACGATTCATTCAATTTCTATCCAAGCAGCATTCCTCCATACTGCAACTCCTTATCGCACGCGATGATTCTCCTATACCTCTTGGTTGCAATCATTTTACTATCGTTAGTCTTCCTCTTACCCAAGATACTCTTCTAATTTAGTGCCCACTGCTTAAGGGGTAAGTAGTCTGATCTGAAGTTGCTTTCATCAACTGATATTATTACTGCATCCTCTCTTAAGAACTATGATAATAGTCGACTCACCCATAAGCGCTTGCTATTATAAGCAGGATCTCTATATTTAACATTCGCCGCCTCTGTCTTCCCAAACTTCAAATGAAACTACTCTTTGAGAATTTTATGTATTGTTGAGATGCAAGGCACTTTGAATGTATACTTTAATGGCAAGCTCGTTTTCATTTCTTGCAATCGATTGTGAATATTTCTTCAGTGCACTGATAAATCCCAACTTCTTCGATGCATTCGCCAACAGCAGCAACCAGCTGCTCATTATCTCTCTCCCTTCTCTTGCCAGATTTTTTGGTTTTTAAGGATGCAATACTTTGGTTTTCAACTCATGCTTAAACTTCTCAACAGTTCTTGATACAAACTCTGCTGTCACTCGCAACTTCTTAAAAATTTACTTTGGCTTCAACTAATCTTCCATATACATTCTTACTATCTCAAGTCGCTTATGTGCAAGCTTTGCTTCTCGAGGCTTTAAATAGGGATTGCTTTCTTAAAGATGATTAGAGTTTAGCTGCCTTGAATTTTAAATCAGAGATAGAAATCCAGTTTGAATCAATTGCGTTGATTGCTTATCTTTAGTAGATCCAGATATCTAAATATAATTTGCATTAGAGTTATTCTTAAATTTTAGATTATTCTACTTACCAACTTTGATTTGCGAAAATTATTTAAGAACTGCTCAAGGTATTAGCAGAGGGAATCGTCGTTGAGCAAGCTCTTCAAATCTATAACATCTTTCAAATATGCATCGATTCCTTCTAATGGCATCTATATGATCAAACCTCCTTGCAAGGAACCCACTTGAGGAGGAACCTCACCAGAGTTGAGCAGAATTCCTGTATTGTATGAATATTTTGCAGGAGCAACCACTTGCACGAAATTCTTTCCTAAAATCACAGGTCCCCACTTCGTAATTTGCTTATCTTAAACCTTGATTCAACTTTGCTTGATGTTTTGAAATAAATACTGGCTTAGATGATCGTCGCTGACGATCGAGTGTTGCGATAGCTCTTGCAAAGATTGCGATAGTTATTCAGATTGCTCGCTAAGGAGATTTGATTTTAGCGCTGCTTTCATTTTTAAATTAGAAGTATTTAATATAATAACTTAGTGTAATAGTATATTTTAAAATTCAAGATTTTCATTGATAGCTTAAATTAATCTTATAACTACATGCTTATATTAAACTTAATATCGAGCTATCTTAAGACTATTATATTATGTTAATATTATTAATTATCAAACTTGCTAATGCAGCGCTCCTTCATAACAGATTCGCGAGGATAAGTTCTCACTGCGGAACTTAAGTGCTTCAATTCATGGATCAGTCACTTGAGCAATACACAATCGTCTTTGGCATTCAGCTTGCCTTTCACACTATCAGAACCATATAAATCTAAGGTTTATTCCTGGGTGACAACTAAGAGCTTATCTAATTTGTGATCGAAATCATGAACTTCAGGTACAGACCTGCTTAAACATAAGAGATGGGTTGAGCAATGCATTGCAAGCTTAAACAAGCTTAGAATTATTATGTTTGATTAATTGCAACTGTTAAGCAATATAATATGCAAAGAGGTTTATGCAACCTCGCAATTGATGCTTTATTATTAATAAGTTATTATTTTATAATCAAAAATTAAATCAAAGAATGAAGTCAAGCAAAACTACGAAGCAGCACTGCTTCACTTTCATGCATTCATCTAAAGCACCTGGTGGATACATCGTAGAGATTTATAAGGCAAGTAATTAATCAATGTTGATGC
>ARYC01002976.1:0-55158 GCA_000711775.1 Oxytricha trifallax | reverse complement strand
CATTCAAAACCCCAAAACCCCTTAATGTGTTTTATATGTGTTTTGATTGATGAGGGTAATGTTGGGGATTAGGGTTTATTTGTGTTAGGAAGAATCATTTTCAGTCTATTTATGAAATTATGAAAGTTTTATATGATCAATTTTTTAATTCACAACTTATGTCATCTCATTATTATAAGTATGTTAGAGCATTTTTAAATGAAAATGATAAGATTGTGTGACATTAATTTCTATTTTACATTTTTTTCATAAGTTTTTACTTTTACTCATCATTTTTATGAAATTTGATGATTGCATCTTTTTAAAAAATTGCCATTTATATACAAATATTTTTTAAGTTTTTATAAAAAATAATTTTCAAAATCAATTCAAAACTTTTATTTCTTATGGCTAGCGTTCTTTATTATCATATTTTCATCCAATACAAAAAAGTTTGGTAACATAAGTAAAATTTAAATGAAAAATATGCATAAAATGAGTCATTTTAAGGTGTTTGGAAGATTTAATTTTTTCATGTCTTAGTTTAAGACTTGTTATAAATGGAGATCAATCTTAAAATTTTGTATTTCTAATGACACTTATATTTTAGACTTTTATTAAATATGGCCAACTTATATGAGGTCAACCTGATAAAGATACGTTGAGAAAGTATGCAAAAACTGTAACAAGTTTTAGAGATGGATTTACATTTTAACCTATTAAGTTCCATTAAATTAGTGCTAAATTTGTTAAAATTTAATTAGTACCGGTACTAAATTAGTTTAATTTTAATTGGTACCAATTTAATAGTACCAAAACTTGATTAGTACCAAGTTGTAATCTAATGAGGTTTTAATGGAAAAGTTCCAATATTGTTCAAAACCTAATTGGTACCAGTACCAACCTGAATTTTTTCTAAGTTGGTACCAAAATATTAAAAAAATGGAGTCACTAAGAATTATAAGATGATGTTTCATAAATTTAAGCTTTTTAAATTAACCAACTATAGTGAACAATTAATGTACTTTCCTCTAAATTCTTCTAATGAAATAATTTTTACATTACATTTATATAGATGTAGTGATGATAAAAAATAAAAGATTAAAGATCTCAACCATGAAAATAAAAATTTAATTGAATCTAACAACAAGAATGAAATTAATCAAAAAGAAACCCTAATCCCCAACATTGCCCTCATCAATCAAAACACATTAAGGGGTTTTGGGGTTTTGATTCTGCATATAGTCTTTATCTTAATTATTAAGATTATTTTAATTTTTCATTGCGAAGTTGCTTGCGTTTGCAAATGTTGATTTCTGAATATTATTGCCTTAGTTCATAGCAGCAGTGAAAGTTTATGCGTGTGGAGAATTAAATTCAAATTTATATTAACTTTGAGTATTTGGAGTTGGCGTCTCGCCAAGCAGTGTGCGAGAAGAATTCTGTTTTTATTAGAATTTGCTAATCATTATACTCATAAGAGATTGCGTTTTTTCTGGCACAATTTGATTATTTAATTATTAGGTAGTCTTATTTTGTTTTATGTTGTTCTCGATTTGTTTATTTACTATGAAATTAAGGTAAAAAAGGAATATATTTTTACATTGTCTGAATTTTTTATCGTTTCCAGCAAAGTTTAGATTTGCATCCATTAAAATCTTAATCAAGAATTCAATTTTAGTAGATAATTTGCTATCAGTTGATACTATAAATTCCCTATCTTCCTCTTCTTCTTAAAATCCAAACTAATAAAAGTGTTAAAATAAATAATATTTTACCTTTTATCTTAGAGTTTCAAGATTTAATTTTTCAGCTATACGTCCCAAAGCCTCAATAAACTCAATAAATTGCATTTGCATATGCTTTTCAAAATCAACTTCATTAGTCTCTGTCATCTTACTTAAGTTAAAGTGGATGCCTATCTCCCTAGTTCCAAAGCTTTCCGAGGTAATATTTGTACATGTTATCATTTCTTGAAACTCCTCCAGACTCATAAATGGAGTATGGCCTGGTTTAGTGTATCTTCCAGAATTTTGCTTATAAAGCATCTTGATAACTGGTAAGTAAGCTTTGAATACTATATCACAAGATTCAGTCCATAGATGGGTCTTTCTCCAAATATGACAATCAAAATTTTTGAAGTAAGGAAGCAACTCATTTTCGAATAACTTTACTAAAGCGTCATATGAAGTCTCACACACTTTTGACTTATAGTATTTTTAAATGGCTAATCTTACAAATATCTCTAAAAGCTAATACCTTACTAACGCTCGATCAGGATTGTATTTATGTTGTTTAACACCAGCGTTCGTTGTTATATATTCCAAATCTACATCACTGTTAGTAAGCAACTCTTTATGAATAACTGTGGTATTATTAATGATTTCTTGAAAAATTAATTGACCTATGCTAAATACATTATTATTTGGAGATATAGCTGAAAAGTATTTAAAAGCTTCCCTTATATATTTATAGACCTTTGATAAATAGTTCTTAACTTTCTGAATATCTTCTTAGTCTTTTATAATTTTTGAGATTTTTGAGGTCTCAAAATCAAACTCAAAACATTACTATACAATTGCTTCGGTATCTGGCTAATATTAAGCAAAAACGGATTTATTAAAATCCCATGGGTCTTTAATTTTGCTCCTAGTAAGAGGTTATCTGGGAGGAGGTCTGATCATAATTGATAAATCTTCCAAAAATGTTGGTATAATTTCTGGGTGCTTCCTAGCAATATTTTCAATGATATTAGTCATTGGAACTTTCAAAAATCTATTGTCTACTTTTTCAGCCATTAAAACTTCTCTATGTTGCTAATCATGAGCGTAAACTTAATTCTCTTCTGGGCTGTCAATAGTAAAATAGTAATTTATGGAGCCTGGAGGTACCATTCGAAGTAATCTATAAACTCCATCGTCATTCCTCTCCATTAGATCAGGTCTGTAGTCATCACAAGATAAATGAATGTAAACGGGTGTATACTCATCAAGATTTTTATGCAGAGTGGTGAAAGGATTAAATTGGAACATAATTTAAGTCCAACCTTCGCATACCCAGCAGTTAGATGTGCATTAAAGTTTTTGCTTAGTTTCTGAAACAACTCCAACTTCTAAATTTGGAGTGATTCTAGTCATTATGTGAGAAGCCCCTGGATTGTTATCTTTTAATGTCATATATCCAAAAGTATCAGTAGTCTTTTCATTGCCCATCATGTGCAGTCCTAAAATAGTGTGATTTTCTTTCAATCCTTCACTCATTGTCTCTAATTCCTCATCCATAAAACCATTATGGGATAAATCTAAGTGAATCAAGCATTTATTTTACAAGAACATATTTTTGAAACTCTAAGCAAGCTGATTCCAATCTACTTATTTCTTACCTTTCTCAGGGGATTCAGAATTAGAGTTATTTTCTACATCAGGATTATTTTTAGGAGTTAACATCATAAGATAGCTTTACTTAAACTATTAATTTGAACCAAATGAATTAAAAGAAGCATCTAAAACTTAAACCCCTTTATTTAAAGCAAGGGCATCCGCAAGTAATGAACCTCCTCTATGTCGAATTTTGTTCCAACTTAGAAATAATACTTTCAAAGAAGAATTAATTTTTAACATATTTGCTAGGTATTTTGCTCCTAAATCTGTAATGCAATTATTATTTATATTTAGATAGGTCAATGCACGGTTACCTTCAAGAGTTTCACACAGTTATTTGCAAGTATAATCGCCAATATTATTTTTCTCTAGTTTCAAAGTTTGCAATTTGTTTAAGCCTTAACTAAGAAGTTCGTTTATTAATATATAGCTTTATATTTTAAGTAGGGGATTCTGGGATAAATCCAGTTCTTGTATATCATTTGATAATGAGTTTAGAATGGGTACAGCACCTTTATCTGTCAATCTATTTATACTTAAATTTACAATTATTGGGTGATTAGTTGTCCTTTTCAAACTCTCCCCAAGAGCCTAAGCATAATTATCTCCCATTTTATATCCAGCAGTTTGAACTGAGGACCTTTTGTAATTTCTTTAATTTACTATTCCCATAGGTTAAGGAATCACGTGATTAAAGTTACATTTCTGGAAATATTTTGTGAAAGGGGATTCCTTCTTTGATTGAATAATTCTATTAAGTTTAGAACCTTTCTTGTAAAACAGCACTTTTGCTTCCTCTCCTTCTACTTCATCTTCATAACTTGGCTCATCTTCTTAAATGAAAGTAGTAGGATCAAATAACTTTGCAAAAGATTTCTCCTTCATTAAGATAAGTGGCTGTCTATCCATTTTCACCATTTTTGTTGAAATTGATCTTGGAGTATAGGTTTTCAATTCTGAAATTCTAGGATCTAAACGAAAGTTATTAAAGCTTTATCTTTAAGTATCTGGTTCAGGTTTTAGTCCTATTCTTAACTTTAGCATTGAAGCAGCATTAGCTGTTGAAATTTTATCAATATTAGTCAATTATTAGGAAATGCTATCATTAACTGAAAGCCTGTTCTTGAAAAATTGGCCTTGAGTCATACTCTCCTTTGAAACAGACGATGTATAGCTTTGAAGTTCTTCATTAAAGCCTCCCGCAAAATAAGAACCAGCATTAACACTAAGTCTAGAATTTGAAGCTCTCTAGCTTTACGAACCTTTATCAAAAGCAGATGCTGGAGATAATTGATTAAAATCATTTAAGTTGGCTTTATTATGTTTATCAAGTTGTGTCACAGCTTGTGATTGCTAGAAGCTCCTTATGAATTTAATTTTATGATTGCCGGTTTGAATCACTTTTGATTTGTCATTTATTAACACATTTTTTGGTTGTCTAAGCTTGTATCAAACTTGTTCTTGTGACTAGGACTCTTAGCCTAAAACTTAACTTTGAATTTTTGAATGTAAAGCCTTTGGCCCATTTTAAAAAGGGGATCCCTTTTGTCTTTACTTTAGATCTGGCAAGCGAAATCATCATTAAAAATATTTAAAAAGCTTTTCAAACTATACTTAAAACTCTAATTTTTATTTTTTATAAAAGAAATCAATTAATTTGCTTTTTAATAAAGGACCGTTTATAATATTCCCTACCTTATTGTATGGTCCTAACAAAATATATGGCCTTAGTTAAATAATAAATAAAAACCAAAATTTTACTGGATAAATTCTGGGTGTCTAGACTTAAAATTAAATATAAGCATTAAATTTTACTTGAAGTACAAAATCAAAAAATAGCTTAATTATATATAAATAATTAGCTTTACTTTCCTTAAGAATATATATAAGCTTTATGTATTTATTAAAAAGACATAAAATATCTTAACAAAATATTTGATTTTCCATTAAATTTGGTATTAAAACAATGATTCTACTTAAAATCAATACCACTTTATAATTAAAATCCTTTATTTTCCATTTAATTCTTATTGAAAAACCTGTCTGTTTAGCTATTAGTGGAGAATACACTTCTTTAAGGAGTAGCCTTCTCATCATTAATTTCTATATTCTGACTCACAAGTCTTCTCTGTGACAATTGCAAATCTATATTTTTTCATTATTTTCCATTACATTTTAGAATTTCGTTTCTAATTTGATTTTACAATATAATGGAAACTTAAATCATAAGAATTATTGCATATCTTACCTTATGAAGCATGTCTCGTTAATCTCTTAATTAATATGTTATTGTTATTTTATAAAAAACGGTTATTTAATAGTCAAAAAGTATATTATAGAATAAATTATATTAAAATATTGATAATTGTAATATTGTTTTGGAGTCTAGTGACTGAGCTGCCACCAATAGTAATTTTTTTCTTAATTATTGGATTTATCTAAGAGGTTCCTTCCATGATATATAATGATTAAATTTAACAAATTAGGGTTTCAATTAGTGAATGTTCTTGATAAAAATAGTAAAATTATTCAAAATAAATTTATTAATAATTGACTCATAAAGAATAAACATGATTTTATATGGGATCAATTATTATATATTAATTTTATGGGGAATTTGTGAAAAATAAATAAGAAAATGTAGTTGAAAATTTTTATGAAATATAGTTTAGAATAATTTTAAATGTTATTTAATTTCCATAAATTAAAATGATAAGTACAGGATATTGCAAAATTGAAAAAAAATAAGTTCTTTTAATTAAAAAATTAAATTTTTTTTATACATAAATCATATTATCATTTGATAATAATAATATTAATTTAAATTATTAGATAATTTTATAGATTGAGAAAATGAAAATAGGTTTTCTTTTAAACTTGACTTTCCTACTGTGCTTCATAGTGACCTAACTACTTATTTGGCTTCTGGATGGAACTTTGGTGCGCACTTTCGCAGAACTTTTGAATATGAAGCCTTTCATCTTTGATAAAGAGGGCTTGCTAAGGAATTTGAGTAATCAGACAGCTGCCTCTATATATCACTATGACTACCGTGAATGAATCTGATCATAAACTTCCGCATTTTATCAATATAATCTTTAAATATTTAAACCAAAATTGACCTCTCTATTTTTATTACAATCTGTACTTAGTATTTCCCCAATATTTATTTTATAGAAGCATTTTAAATGAGATGACGATATTGCATAATTATATAAAATAAGCTTATTGGTACATTTTAAGTAGACTAACAATAAAGTTCCATAAATTCTTGCTTAGCCCATTTAAGCAATCACCTCGTTCTTTAACTTTAAAACTCTTTGGACTGAAGTATGGCTCTTTATCAAAGCTTGTCTTTTTGAAACTCAAATAGACTACTTAAGATTTACCTTCTTTTATCCTAAGAATGGATATTATACAAGCAGCTTAACATCAAACTGAACATAAACTCAAATAGTTAAAATATTGAACTTATGCAGATTTAGTCATCTCAAATATATGAGTGAAATGTGGGAGAGCAGTGATTGCCTCTTATTCACTCATATAACCTCTTTATATATAAATTTAGAATTAATTTCACTTAAAAACTTATAATCTAAATTAACTACTACTAGTCTTCAATTGCTTATAAGATATTATCAGTTTACTACTTTATTGAAATATTTAATTATATAAGAGAACAGTTTAATTAAAAAGTGTGTTTATGACAAAAATAATTATATTTATTTGAGGAATTAAAATGAAACCAAATGATATCTTAAATTCTAGCCAACTAAATAAAAAAACAAAATAAGAACAGCAAGTCTTGTAAAACAATCAGAAATCTTTGAGAAATTAGGACTAAAATTAAAATAAAACAATGACTAATTTTAATGTTAACAAGGAGCAGTTTCAAACCATTAATGAAAGTTTGGACTATATAGATAAAAAGGAAAATCCTTATTCTTTTCCTGGTAAGTCCCAAATGAAGTTTATTATAATTATCTCTTGTATAGAATTACCAAAAATGCTACAACCAGGTTAGGGAAACATGCAGCAAGCGAAAAACAACGAAAATGTAAATTCAAGGATTTTGGGGTTCAAAACCAATTCAAATTCCCTCTCCTCTAAGCGGACCACGACAAGCCAAATGAATACTTTCTCAAACAATGCAAGCTAGACAATGTAAAATTTTAATTCAAATCCATAAGCTAAGTTAGTAAATGCTACAATAAGTCAAATAGACGAAGAAAAGATAATATAAAAGGGAAATTAAAATGGTATTAATAAAAATATGCAGTAAATTGCTATGGACAATCTACTAATAACGCTACTCATAGATATAAACAATTAATGCATAAATGAATGTTAAAAATGAGAAAAATTTCTTGATTAACAATAGGAAAATGAGTAACAATTCTACAACAGTTGCAGCTTATCAGACTATTTATGGGAATAGCTTCTTTGGATCTAGATCTTAGACAAGAAACTTTCATTTTAAATTTGTATTTTAAAGCATTTAGATTAAATTTTAATTTAAACTTTAATTAGCACAATAATTCACAAATTATCAATCCAGAGTCGTCATTCAATGTGTAACAGACAATAGACTTTAATTTATTAAATTAAATTTTATGATTTATTTACATATTCTTTGAATGCGCTAAACATCAACATTGACAATTACCAGAGACATAAACGAAGAAGGAATCCAGATGCTAGAATCAAGAAAACTAAAAAAGCAATCTGAAATAGAATTGAAAGAAATGGAAAGCAAATTGAAGGTGTTGGAGTAGTAAGATCAGAAGATATAGACAAGGAATAAATTGAAGGAGAAAATAGCCAATTAGTATTTCACCATAAGAGTCAAGAGTGATAAGGAATAAAGTGAAAGAAGGACAATAATTTGACATATAACTTATGTAAATTGTTTTAGGAAATCCTAAAATTTACCTTGAAGTTTCATTTTATATAAATAATTTAGAGGAGAAAAGAGTAGGAGGAGCTTTATAAAAGAGAAAATGTGGAAAAATTAAAGCATTAATGGCACTAGGATATAATCTAAGCAAAAATAAAATTTCAGCGTTAAAAATACAAATAAATCCAGGAAAAGCGTGGACAAGATTTAATGTACTATTTCGAAGCTAGTTAAGACACAAAGAAGAAAGATTTAAAGAAATTCAACTTAAATGACAGTAAAATCGCTTAACTTTACTCAATAAGTAGAGACAAATACCTTTAGAGTGGCAAAACATTTAAAGAACAAGGTAGTGGTAGTCCTGGCATTAAAAATAAATAGTAACAGCAAATTTATGATTTTAATTTTCAAAGATCAAATGAGCAAGAAAGTGTACCAAGCACAGATAGAGCTTAATCACGAAGAAACTATTTTAAACAAGAAAAAGATTGAATAGTTGAGGCAATTGGAAGAGCAAATGAGATAAAAGATTGAAGAGAAGAAAAGAGTGTAGTAAGAGATCATGTTCTAAAGAAACAATCAAAGTAGATATAATTTATTGCAAATTAATGTTGTTTTATGTGAAAGTACTGTTCTTAGTCAAAATACATCAACAATCTAAAAGCAAGCAACAAAATTAAACTAAAATTGGCAAAACTAAGCATTTTCAATGAGTCCACAACAAAACTCTTAAGCTTAAAACATCAAACCCACTTCCTAAAATTTTCATTTGAAAATAGACAACTTCAGCATTTAGGATATTAACTTCGACCAGAAAATTTATCAAGACATGAATTCTTCAATTCTTAAAAGCCAAAATAAATCAACTTCTAACCGATATAACACTGACTCAATTGGCTAGATAAATTCATAAGAATCTAGAAATAAAATACATAATAAATTTGAAGAGTTCACTTATGAAGATGAGAATGAACAGGAAAGTGATGACAACAAATAAGTTTAAGATAGACTATAAAATGATGTTAAAAAGCTTAATTAAGACTCAGAAGAAGAGGAGTATGAAGATGATGACTATGAAGAATAGGATGATTAATTTGAGGATGATGATAAATAGTCAATTAAACCTCAGTAGACACAATAGATTCAGCAGACTAGCCTTGAAGAACCCTCATTTACCTCCTCTGTGGGCAATAATAACAGCAATTTCTTAGTGATATAGCATAACCCAGGCAATTCTAACTCCTAATCAACTGATTAAAACTCACATAAAAAGAGCAGCTTCAATATTGTAAATTACAAGAAGAATAATGAGAAAGACAGCATGATAAAAGACACCTAACATTATAAAATAAATCAATCTATGAGTAAAAGTAAACAGTAACCAGAATAAAATAATGCCTAACATCAAAAGAAAGTGTCGAAGTTTGTGAATAAAGATATTTAAAGCAGTTTGTAAATGCCAGCTAAGGCAAATTTAAAGATAGAGTAAGGGAAAAATGCCTTCACATCAAAGGATAAGAATGAAGTTAAAAGACAAATTTAAAGTATAGACATACAAAATAAAGAATAAATAGAGCAGTCTAGCTAGAACTATGATGGTGATAGTAGTTTTTAGAGGGAATAGATTCCTCAATAAGTCAAAACTGACAGTTAAGCAATTAGTAAAGATAGTTTAATGTCAAATGACAATGATTTGGATTCAGACAGAGACAGTAATGACGATGATCTACAAGAAGAGGATAGTGATTAAGACTACAGCATTGATGATGACTAATTCTATAAAGAAGACTCAGTTGCTGATGACCATCAAAGCAACAACACAGTACTGCAGAGTACATCATAGCATATACTAAAATCTAAAAATGCTCATAAAGCCTCAGTTGAATCCAATTTAACAAAAACAAATTAAGAAGGAAAAGAAAAGGGTAAAACTGGAAAAATTATAAAGCAGATTAGTAAACTTGATGATCATGATGAGTGACGGTATAATAAGGAATATATAATAAATATCGAAATGAAGTTAATAAGTTATGATAGTATTATCTAGTATGATTGAAATGGGGAGACAGTTAAAAATTAATGAAAAGGAATCAAATATAATTATGTTCATATGAATATACATTAGTTAAGATCAAACTGTAGCTTATTTGAATTAGAACTTAAATCATTCTGTTATAACTTTAATATATTAATCAAACATGGAAATATTAATTTTTTGTTTTTTTCAACTTTTCCATTTCATTTCTATTTTAGGGCATCTAACTGTTTGTTGCTGTAGTAATCTCTGAGTTTTCCAAAAAATTAATTTTGAGATATCTTCAGGATATCTTCTTTAGGTATCTTCAGGGTATCTTCCTAAAAAAATGATTATGATTAATTTCAAAAAGTACAAAAATAACAATAGCAGTAGTAATAACAGCAACAATAATAGCAATAAAATTATTAAAATTAGCTGGAATTACAGTGCTGGGATTTTTCTAAAAAATCCAAATTTTCAAAAAAATTCAAGTTAAACGATTAAATGAAGAAGAAGACATTAGAACAATGATGATAAAGTAAGTAAAAATCATTAATTTTCATAATTTTTAAATTCTATGAGAATTTAAACAGCACTGTAATTCCAGCTAATTTTGATAATTTTATTGCTATTATTGTTGCTGTTTTTACTACTGCTATTATTATTTTTGTACTTTTTGAAATAAATCATAATCATTTTTTTAGGAAGATACTCTGAAGATACCTAAGAAAGAATTCCTGAAGATATCTCAGAATTATTTTTTCTGGAAAACTCAGAGATTACTACAGAAACAAACAGTTAGATGTCCTAAAATAAAAATGAAATGAAAAAGTTAAAAAAAACAAAAAATTAATATTTTCATGTTTTATTAATAAATTAAAGTTATAACAGAATGATTTAAGTTCTAATTCAAATAAGCTACAGTTTGATCTTAACTAATGTATTTTGATATGAACATAATTATATTTGATTTCTTTTTTCATTAATTTTTAACTGTCTCCCCATTTCAATTATACTAGATTAATAATATTTATAATAATATATTGAAGTAAAGTAGTAAAATACAAAAATATGAATTGAAGGTCTAAATTAAAGTCTTTGTAAATTATCAAATTCAAATTAAAAAATAATAATCAAAATGAACTCACTTGATAATGATTTTTTGGATGATGATGATATATCAACCATGGATATTTCCTTGAATCCAACAGAACGCCAAGAATCTATAAACAAAAGAAAATCAAGAGATGAGAAGAAAGCCAAGTTAATATCAAAGCTAGATATGAATAAAATCAGGAAAATGTCCTCGTAACTCTCTGCAATCGCTTCAGATGAAGTCATTAACAGTGAAAGTGATGAAAGTGTGTCTGATGAAGAAGCATCTGTTGAGTAATCCTCATCATAATAATCATCTTCTATTGAAGGCTATATCGAAGAAGATGATAATGATTCTCTTAGTAATATTATATTAATATTCCCTCTAATTTTTTATCTGTAGAGACTAATTATTTTATTTTATTATAAGAATTAATACTTTAATAGTGATGAAGACACGCATTTAAACCCCAAAAAATCCAAACTTAAACTGAAAAACAAAATGTCAAGTCTTTCAATTAAAGAGGAAAGCAAGATAAAACATACTGATTAGAAACCAATGAAAAAAACTAGATTTAATGTTACTGTGAGTGAACATGATGGTGATGACTAAGACGATCAATCAGTAACTCCTCAAAATAAAACCAAATCAAAGCAATATAAAAAGCCTGAAAGGTATTCAATAGATGAGTAAGAAGAAAACAGTGTAACAGACTTATCAAACGAAGAAGATAATAAAATACTGTAAGATGAAGAAAATAAAGAGTCAGATGATGATAGCGTGGAATCTCTAACTGATAAGAAGATGGAGCAAGAGAAATAAGACAAAAGTGAGAAGACTAACGGGTATGGGAGAGGTAAGAAAAGAAAGAGAAAATCAAATTAGAATGAGGGAAGAAGTGGCATCATGAGGAATAGCCTGACAAAGGAAGATTACAGTTTTTACTATGAAAATTCAGTCTGGGACTAGTAAACTAAAGATTCTCATTATAAACTCATCATAAATGTATTCAATGTTTTGGGTTTATGAAGATTTTGTATATGCTATATAAAGAGGGAAAACTGATAAAGTAATAATTACAGCTAAGAAAGAAGGAATATCAAATGAGGAATCTCTAAGACCTGTAAATAAAAAATTTATTCCCTTGTTCATGTAATTAATCACAATTTTAGTTAAAAAGTCAGGAGACACAATCTTGCATGTGTGTGCGGAGTATGGACATGAGAAACTGTTTTAGTATTTTGTCACAGAAATGAGAGCTGATTATATGGTGAGGAACTATGCAGATGAAACTCCTTTTCATTTAGCTGCTAGAGAAGGAAAATTGAATATTATGCAATTGTATTTAGATAGTTACCAGTTTGATATTGATCATGAAACTATTGTAAGAGAAAATTGATTTTATTATTTATTATTGCGTGACTGCTCATTTCAAGGAGATCTTTGAGTAATTATTATTTTTTAGGATGGATGGTCAGCTCTACAATACGCTTCAATAAATGGTTTTATTTCAGCTATTGAAGTTCTACATAGATTTGGTGCAAGTATGAACATAGTTGATAAATTAAAGCGAAGTGCTCTCCACTGGGCCTGTAAATTCAATCAAATAGAAGTTGCACAAGTGCTTTTGAGATTGGGAATATAAAGTGGAGAGGGTGGCCCAAATAGCATGAGAGATTATGAAGGGAATAAGCCCATTGATATAGCAAAGGATAAGGGATATATGGAATTAGTATAGTTGATTAATTAGCATCAGATTAATGTACAGAGAAGGAAACTTTAGCTTAAATAAGGCATTGTGAATTCTATAAATAATGCTTAGAACTAAAATCATAATTGATTCAGTAATTTCATGCTATATTATTTCATTTTTAATGAACCATTAATGAAATCAAACTGATTTAATAATCGAAGAATTAGTAATATAAATTTATAAACAAATCTTTCGGACACAGATTCTTGAATTAGTTACCAAATTAGGATGAAGGTGCTTATTTTAACTGGAGGGTATGGGACAAGACTGCGTCCTCTCACTTTCACAAGACCCAAGCCTCTAGTAGATTTCATGAACATACCTATCTTAGAGCATCAATTAGAAGCCTTGGCTAAGACTGGCATAATTAAGGATGTAATTCTAGCTATAAATTAGGTAACTTCACATCTCTTACTTAAGGAAATCCTTGACCATTACAGGAAAAAGGTAAGTTCAAATTCTATGAATTCGAAAGTCTGCTTAATTTGAATAAACCTTATCTTTTAGTTTCATATCCGCATTATCTTGTCAGTTGAAATGGAACCACTGGGCACATTAGGGCCAGTTAAGTTGGCTAAGGACCTAATTTTAGATAAAAATAATGACGGCTGCTTTTTCGTTCTAAATTCTGACATTGTGATAGGTGGAAGTAAGGGCGAGGATTTGTACCCTCTTCAGTAAATGGCCTTGTTTCATGGGTTACATGGCAAGAAGGCGACTATTTTGACAACCAAAGTTTAGGATCCATGGAAGTACGGAGAAATAATATAGTAAGAAGATGGGAAAATTACAAGCATAGTAGAGAAGCCAAATTATTTTGTAAGCGATCAAGTAAATGCTGGTAAACTATAATTTTATAATAATTTGTGCAATTAAGTGTGCAAGAATGTCATTCATAAGATTTTTTATCTTTCAAGTATATATATTTGTTAAGCAATGAAGTTTTTGATGACATAGGCTTAAATCAAGAAAATATAGTCAACGATTTATTTTACACACTGAAAGATCAAGGTGAACTATTTGCTTTTGCATTGAATGAAGAGTGCTATTGGATGGATATTGGCAACCCCTAAGACTATTTATAAGCTTAGAAGATGGTCCTTGATCACATTCACACCAGTTCATATTTAGAGGGAGAACTCATATAGAGTGATATAATTTTTAATTTCTATTTACTTTACTATTGAATTTTTATAGTATCTCTCAAGAATAAACTATCGACGTACTAAATCCAGAAACTCAAATGATGTACGAAGAAGACTTTCTATTGTAAAAGCAGGGATAAAGTGCAAAATAGTATAAGAACTTGTACTAATACTCACACATATAGAAATCCTATTTGACTTAATCGCATCTTTAGGAACAGTTCGCATAAATTATTCCACCTGTACTCATTCATGATACAGCTTTAGTCCACCCTTCATCTGTGATAGGTCCGCATGTCGTGATAGGACCACGAACTTTTGTAGGACCAGGTTGCAAGATCTAAAATTCAACTATTATGAGTGACTGCAACATTTAAGGCAACTCGTTGATTAAAGATAGCATCATTGGATGGAGATGCACTGTGGGAATGTGGTGCAGAATTCAAAACACAAGTGTCACTGGGGAGAATGTCCAAATTGAAAGTGAAGTCATGTTGGATAGGCATATGATCAGTCCACACTTGAAGATTACTAGAGCTAAGATTGAAGCCATTGAGAAAGATGAAACTTATAAGGCTATTATAATATGATTGATTTAATAAAATAGAATGAAATTATTAATTGTTAGATGATATTTTGTAATTTAAATATAAATTAATTATTAAAATGACAACATACATTTCCTCAAATGAAGAATAACCTGGATCAATTACTCAATAGAGAAATTGTTTTAATTTTGATTAATCAAGCAATACTAATTACATTGAAGTGCAAAATTTGACTAACTCGATTATTAACTTAGTGAATTAAGAAAATTTTCCTTTAAATGAAAATAAAATTGTAAACATCAATGAATATTAAAGTAATAATCATAACTCCAGAAATAACGAGTAAAATTCTCGGATGCCACTTGAATTCATTGTAAAATCTTCTTGGCAAAATAAAACTTAATAAATACTAAACAACTAGAGTAAAAGTCATAGAAGATCAAAATCAATGACAATAAATAAGAAAAATCTCAATAGACATTAAGATTAAATTCAAATATAATTATAAAACTAAACTTTGAAAATTTAGCAACTTATTTAAATTAAACAATAGAAGTCAAGTCTGTATCTTTAAGAAATTGCTAGATTAAATTAGGGTAAAACTGATGAATCATACGCGAAATATAGCAAAATCATGTTAAAAATGAAGTAATATAAGTAAAAATTAATAGAGAAACTTAATCAAGAAAAATAAACATCAATTTAAGAGACTAGAATTGACTCAGAGAAGAATTAAAATTAGCAATAAATTATATATGAAACATAGTAAAATCATGATATATAATCCAATATTTCTCATTAATAAAATTAAAATATCTCATCAGTTTAATTTGATTCACTTGAAGAAAAAGATAAAAAAATGTAACTTATGCAACAAAACTTATAAGAAAAAACCTAAATTTATGAAGATAGAAAAATATAAACTATACAATCTAGTGGCTAAATATCAAATATGCTATTGTCTTACCAAGAATACAAATAAAAATAGTAGGATATCTATGATAATAAATACATGCAATTCTATAATTAAGTCAAATTAGAGAACAATTTAGAGATTAAGAAATTGATATCAGAAAACCAAGCAATTTCTAAAGATTTAACAATGTTATAACTGCATGATTATTTGTATATTAATACATTTATACTTTTTATTATAACAAAACAGATGAAGCAATATATTAGAGATAGCTAAAAGTCTGATTGAGATGATTCTAGAATTCATTATCAAATTAGATAAATAAATCTAATGCTCTATATTAAAATGCCTAAATATTTTATCAATTACTTAATGAATTATTTCACTTAAAACTGATTTGTATTTTTGATTATAGAGTGCAATAAACAAAGAAATAAAATTTAACGAATAGATTCCTGTTAATTATAAATAATCAAATATAATATATAAGATAAACTTTATTTTGCCAAAACAGCATATTCCATCCAATTCCTTTATTTATAAGTTATCTGAAAATGTCAGTTGCAAAAGAAGCCAAGCTCAAGGAGTGGTCCTGTAATATCTTCAGTCAGACTCTAACCACCTCTACTAACACCTCATCTCAGAGACCAGAACAGTAATTATTTAGCAGGAAGCGCAGATCTGAAGCGTCTGATTCATCATTCAATGGCGGAGTATCAGAAGCTCTGAATAGATCAAGTTCAAGAAATGATAGAAACGATAGGTCATTCGATAGCAATTTCTACAAAAAGAAAGATCAAGGCATTTTCTTATATGAGAGTGCAAATGCCAAGGGAAGTTTAACACCCAGCGGCAGCGATTACTGCTCCACTAAGAAATACAAGGAGGGTCTGTCAATGCAGAATATTCTTCAGCCATATTTGGCATTAGATGTTATTAAAATCGAGAGCCAAGGCTATGTCCCAAATATTACCAATGCAAATACTACCATGAATAAAGATAGATCTGCACCTAGATTGAATTAATAATAGCAATAGAAATAAAACCTCAATAACTCGTTTAATTGCTTAGAAAAGTATGGCGGCAGTGGACCTTAGACCACAAAACACAATAAAATAAACTTGAATACTCATCTCAAATTAGAGATGGACTCAATTAAAGAGGAAGATAATTCTGTTTTCAAAGGTCTTGGTAAAAATCACGATAAAGGCTTGAAGCAATTGAACTCTAAAAATTAATATTGCAACTATTTTTCCATTTTTTAAAACATGCAATATTTCCTTAAATATGATAAATATAAATATATCGAGAAATCTTTATGTTTTACAATAGTAAGAAGTAATGAGTGGGAGTATTCAAAATACAAGCATTTGCGGATTCCAAAATACTTCAAATTCAAATAAGTCATTTGTCAATCAGAATTCAAGCATGAAGTAATTTCAGCCAGTCCTGAGAGAAAGATAAAATCAAGCTTCAACTATATCTCATAACGCATCAGTATGCATGGTAGATGGATCTAATTAGGTTCAGACGACTAGAAACAGCAATCAAAATAATCAGTTCACTCCTTATTTCGTAAGTTTATCAAAACTATAAATACCAAATGAAATTGCTGTAGTATCTTAAATCAATATACCTTATAAATATTAATCTATTTTGTAAAATGAGTGAATATCAATTGCCATTATTCCCTAAAATATAGCAGAAAATAAACAAGAAAAATCTCATTAAACAAAGTCCTCACAATCACCCATTCAATACTTTTTATACAATTTCTCCTAGAATAGAAAATCATAACAATTAAAATAAGTTTATCTGCACCTATTACAAGAACAATATTAACACATCTAACCATGAATTCATGAATTAAACACAGCAGTACTATGATAAAATATAAAGTGATGATTATATATTGGAGTTGCCAGATATCGACTCAGAACCACCAAGTCTGAGCAAATTCAAGTAACATTAATAGCAATACACTAAGTATTAATAATTAAATGAGTTTAACACTATTGATAGTCAAGTGAGATAAGATTAATATTAGAGGTAATTCGAGTATGGTAGCCCCAAGAAACTTAAGAATAGTAATAGTAAAAGTAGTTAAAGTTTGGATGAGCTTTCTTAGAGATTTTAAATTAATTGAAGATATATCTCCTTAGAAAAAAGCATAAGATCATTTAAACCTAATTAATTTTAAAATGATTCTTAATAATATGATAATTTTTTACTACCCAATTTAGTAAAGTTTATCTAAGAGAGAAAGGAAATAGAATCAGAGAACAAGAGAATGGGCGCACAAGAATAATGCAAATAATGTTCTCTGAAAGTAAAATTAAGAGATAATTACAAAATGAAATAGAAAAACACTAAGTCTATCATTCTCAACTTAGAAATCAGTAACTGAAATTGAGGCAATCTAAATGGGAAAACATAATGACTGACAATTTCAAGTTGCTGGAGAGATTGAATAAACAACGCAGTAGTCTGGAGGGAGTCTCATATAAAAATAGAGAGAATTCTTTTACTAAATAGTAAAATCATCAGAGATATGCCAGTGTAGATGCTTATAATTATAAAGACATCGAAGATACTCAGGATGGATAATAATTAAGAATAGTCAAATAGAACTAAAGCTCAAAGAAATAACATTCCAATTCACTTTAGCAACTGCCATTTATAAAGAAATAAGACTTCAATAAGCGAATAGAATTTGATTTCCAAGAGAACAGCAATTATTAATAATAATTAGAATAGTTTGAAGAACAACAATAGGTCAAGAGATAACCGCGATATATAGATAACTTGAATTCAAGTAGAGAATATAAAAAGAAGTTTGAATAAGTTAAGAATCTACCAGAGAAACGAAAGATTTTAATTAATAAATAGCTTGTTATTCCTGGAAATATGGCAATTTGGCTGGTAGAACTATCAAGAACTAAATTGTAAGTCTTTTTTTAAAACCATTTTCATTCAATTTATTTTCTTACAAACATCAAAGTTATTAAAACATTTCTGTAGGAAGTTCTTAATTACAGCAGTGAAGGTTAACAACCCACATAAATATCAGATAATCGAATTATTTAGGAAATAAGGGGAGAAATTACTCAGAAGTCTAGATAACAATTTCGACCATTTAATTAACTAGTTGGAGTTCTTTGATGGCAAAAAGCTTATCATTAAGGATTAACTTATTTTAAATTATCAATTAATATAATAAAAGGATTTGGACTACTTTGCTAAATTACAGTCCAGATTATTAGAATGCAGACTCTGAAAGACAATTAAAGTAAAAATTTTAATAAATAGCATCGAACAATCACTAATTCACACCCAGGAAGATAAAAATTAATAGAAGCTAATTGGCATTGAAAGTTATCACTTAACAATAGAAATAGATTAATGACAAGGTTTAAAGCGAAAAGTATCTCAATAATTAAATCATTCATTAGCCACTAAACTCAAATATAAATGGCTTTAACACTATAAATATAGAAGATGACATTGGAAATTTCTAAGATAACATATAAGAGTATTTAGATAGAAATAAGCTCATATAAAAACTGAAAACCACCATAGATTAGCAATAATAAAAACAATAAGTACATATTAAGAAATCATAATTATAAAATATGGTGCTATCCCCTAAAAACAGCAATTAGCAGCTTTTGCTCATTAGCAATAATAAACTAAGCTAAAAAGTAAACAATATAAACAATACAAAAGAATAGGTTGAGTAAAAGCGAGAGATGATTGATATTTCTGAGAAGTCTAATGATCAAGAAAGTATCTCAGTAAGTTTGAGGCTGTAAAGCTAGAGGTAGAGCTTGGTTGAGGAAAGTTTTATAGGAGGTATTGACAATTATAATAGAGATATTGATGATGAACCACAATTTCCAATTAAGTAATGATCATAAAATAATGCGATTAAATTTATCCTAGAAAAACATTATTCTAGTAAACTCATATGAGATAATTCCTCTTATCATTTTTATGTATTAAACATGAGATTTAATCCATCTTAAATTATAAAGTAAAATTAAAAATTGAAAATTAAATCATTGGTTGTTTATATAAGCTTTTATCATTATCCAATAAGTTGGAGTGTTTCAGCAATTGAGATTTTGTCACCACCCTTCTCATCCTTAAGTACCTGAGTAAGCTCCTTGACATCACCTAAGTAGATATTTGAGTAACAAAAATATATCAATCTAACAAATAACTAAAATAATAAAAACCTAATTATTTTTGCAAAATTGAGTTAAGCTTGCTGAGGGCAATCAGCAATTCATCTTCAGAAATGTGATCTTTGTTGTCTCTTGAGAACTTCCTGAGTACGTCTTCAACGTTCTAGTCTTTCAACTGTGCTCTCAACCTGCTAACAACTTCATTTTGCCCTGGCTTCATCTTCTATACCAATTAAATTCTCATAACTTATTAAAATTTTAATATTTATATTTGCCCTTGATTTATAATTTTAATAGATATTTCGATTGTTTTACTCTAATAATGAAATTTCTCAGCAATTTATATTATATATTGTGTGTTATAATAATAATACATCTTATCTTATTTCCTTTGTTATTTAGATTTAAGTTTATAAGTATTTTACATATTGCCAATATTTAATGTTAAAATAAAAAATTTAAATCTGTATATAAAAATAAATAATAAATAAGTTCCTTGTTTTAAAGGTCTATCTGAGTTTTTGCATGACTTCATGATGCCCACCTGAGGCAGCCAAATCTTGCTGTGGAATTGAAGATCTCATCAGAGTTTCTTATTAAAGCTAGTGTTGTTAATGGAAGTGACTGGGTGAGTAGTCTTATGAGTTTTGGTTAAAAGGTTGCTGGAAAGGCATATCTCCAAATTTGTAGAGAACTTTTAAGAAGTCATCATAGTTAATCACATCATCAAAACTTGTTGTAAAGAGATTCATGAATTGCATCAACTCACTTGCTTGAATGCTTCTTACATTATATTATCGTATCAAAATGAAGTAAATAGAAGAATTACATTCTCAAAGATAACATTTACGAAATCGGCTTTCTTAATGATACCAGTGTTATTGGGATCATGATGTCTAAACTTTGAATCTAAGTCAATCTTCATGTGATGATCCATTTCGTAGATCTTTTTCAATACTGCTGCAGCTTCAAGATTTTAGAGAATTACTTCTTCCTTCAACAAACTTGCAGTCTGTGTTCTGAATGGGTTTTACTTATAACCCTTCAATGATGGTTTGCCGAAGAAATGCCTCTTGTTGCCAAATGCCTCGGCAGAAGGATCTTCATCAGTATAATACATGACTTATGATCTGTCTGTTGCAGGCATTTGTTATTATTAAGCTTAGTAGCCTCCCGCTGATCTTGAAGGTTAAGCTTGGTACCCCATTTTACCATCCTTAGACATGGGAATTGTATTCTCTAAGCATTCACTGTTTACATTTTAATCAGCCAAGTGCTGCCCACAGAAAGCGCAAACTAATTCGTATTTTTTAAGCTCACCAGCATATCTATCAACAAGTCTAGCCCATTCGTTCATTTCATGCCTGGTCTCCTTATCAAATTCATCTTAGAAATAGTCATATTTTTTCTTTAATTCCTATGAAAGTTTCCAAATGACATCATCCTTGAATTTTAAGAGCTTTCTCTGTTCTTCGTAGTGCTCCATTAACACTCTTCTCTCAGCTAATTCTCTTGGCAAATCATTGGGATATACATCGATTTCCACTTTGAATTGTTTGGTTACTGAATATTCGATGTTTTCATTGATTTATCTGTATTTATGTAGGAAGTTTAAGATATCAGGCGCCATAGGTTAACATAAAAGAATAAATAATTTATTATAGTTGAGCTGGTGCTTATCCTCCTGCAGCAATTTCTTCCAGAGTCATAAGAATCTCATCAATTCTGGTAATGTCTTTCTGTACTTCAGCGATGTCATGCTGTAGCACTGCCATTTTAACACCTTCACTGCTTCTAAGTCTCTCCATAATAGCTCCATATTCATTTCTGATATCTTTCTCTATCACTCCCTTGACAGTTTTAATCTCATCGATTCTGTGATCTAATCTCACTATCTAAGCAATTAATTGGGCTCTCTTAGGAACTACTGAGTGATGTATAGAACGATTCACATGATCGAAACGAGATCTAAAAGCTTCCTCAATTGATGAAATTCTATGAAGTTAGGTATTATGAGGACCCATTACTGTACAATCGTAGCAAATTAATTCTTCACACGAGTCACAGAAATAAACGTTATTTTATAATTAAATACTAATAGCTGAATTGATAAATTTTACCTGAGTTATTGGTGATGAAGGAAGCAGTGCTTTTTGGCTTCTGGATCTTAATTATGACCATGACCTCCTAGTCCATTAAAGAATCCACCATATTATGACAAATTGGCTTAAGAACCCATTCCAAGACCGTGCATGCCTCCTGGTCCTCCTGGGTATCCTCCCATGCCTGCAAAAGCAGGTGGTTAACCTCCTGATTGTCCCATTGGTTGTGGGTTTGCATTCCCACCAGCGTTTGATAACAAATCTGGTTGACTTTCTAACTCTGATTTCAAATCAGCTTTTGAAGCTACACAAAACATTTAATAAATATTCAATTTTTGAAGAAGAGAACACATATTTTAAATGATTATTTGAAATAAATAAATATGGCTTACCGGCTGGTGATCCTTTCTTGCTCTTCGATACTGATTTTTTATCGCTAGCTCCACTCTTCTTTGGGGTGCCCTTATCCTTATCTACTTTCTTATCCTTGTCCTTGCTTGATGATTTCTTCTTATCTTTATCACCTATTAATAAAGTATTATTATAAAATTTTGATAATAATGTTAAATGGATTACTTTTTTTTCCCTTCTCTGACATATTTGTGTTTGAATATACGCTTTATGAAATATTTTTAGCTGTTTTAAATTTCAATTATAATTAATTTAAATATTTTCCTACATATAGAAAGCTCAGCAATTTTAATTAGAATACAAATACTATGAATGAAAATAGTATCTCTAAGTAGCCTTAGTACTACTCCAAGCCCTAACTCTATATTTATTCTGTGCTCAAACTGATTATTTTCTAGCCAACTCTCTCTATAGTTTTCTTGAAAGTTCTCTCTAGTTAATACAGTACTTTCTCTAGAGCTTCACCTCTTATGTCTGTTTATTGAACTATACAATAAAATGCTTAGCATAGAAGTATAACTTACCATTATTTGAGTTCTAATTGTTGCTTCCATGATTATTTGATTTCTAGTTTCTTAATTGTAGCTCCATTTGTGCTCGATTAATGGCTCCTCTTTCCCTCTATATGATTTCAATATTTCCAAAAAATTTAAAATTAAGTCTTTTGCAAAAGTAAACGCACAATAATTTTGGCAATACCCTTGTTGATTTTATCTTCCTCAATAACAGCGAGGTGAATCATTCTGTTGATCTTGAGCAATTACATGATTTATTTAACTGCTTGATTAGTCATAACACAATCATTTATCTTCTCTAAATTTTCAACCAAAGGGCGAAGTTTAAGTTGTGCTTTGACTCTAAGAGATTTCATTGCTTCTTCTAAATCATCTAAGAATTCATTTGATTCCTGAGTTGACAAGAATTTCTTGTTTATGTCAAATTTATAAAAATGGGATTATATTTCTCAATTAAATTGAAAACAATGTCATCAAGTGTCATTTTAGCAGCTAGAAATTATCCATAGTTGTTTACAACTAAGTCTTTCTTTGTGGCTAGAGATGTTTAGTCACGAAGTTTATAAAAATCATTTTTAAGATTAATTTAATTTTATATGTTTATTTATCAATTATAAATTATAGCCTTGACATTTTTGATTCCCTCATGAAATAAACCAGAATCTGTATCTTTGTGCACAGTGAGTAAATATTACTAAGGGTCAAACATTGGTGATTAAATATGAATAGATTCGAGTTATTGTGTAGTTTCAACCATTAAATTTAAGTTTTTTAGGGGTTACTAAGTTATTGGGTCTATAATCTCAATCGAAGAGTAGTCGTTTATAATCAATAAAAAACAAATCCAGAAATGAAGATAAAGATTAGATTTAATTATAGGTTAACTTTTGCATCTTCATTAAGTGATGCAACGCCTGTTTCATCTCCAATAACATTGAAATACTATACAATTTGTTCAATTATTTATAAGTTACCTTTTTATCAGCTTCTAAATTAATATCTATCCATCTGGCTGGTTCCTTGCTTCTTAACTTCTTCTTTTTCTTCTTTCCCTTTCCTTTACCTCTCTGTCCTCCTTCTACTGCACTTTCATTATCTAAACTGTCTTCATCCATATCTTGTGACATGTTGTCTCTGCTGACACTTCCACTGCCATTAAACAAATTAAAGATAATAATTGCATTCATTATTTACTATAATTGTAAATTTCCTGCTCTATTCCCCTTTTTGCCTTTCTTGCCTTTGCCTCTACGCTCAGGGGCTTGTTAAGCCATACTCTCGAGTTTCTCTTCAATTAGTTTTTCAACCTTTAGCATTAAGTCTTCCTTAGGTATCAATTATTTCAATGGCAGGTTTTTTCTTTTACTCTAGATGAAAGTTATTCCTCATTTAAATATTGCTTACTTTTATAAACACGAGAATGTCAAGAGCAGGATTTATAATAACCCTTGTACAAATATAATACTGTATAATTTTAATAATACAGAGCCTTTTTTAAGTTTTGCGTATTCCTTGAAATGTGCTCCTAAATCCATATTGATAAAGACACCGGCTTCAAGCCCCCTAAATTCATCTTAAATTTGATCTCTGAGGAAATATTCTGCATCAAATAACATAGAATGAATAAGCTACAAAGCTCCTGAAGATGATCTTTTTATTGTTTTCATTACATTTGATTTCAAATTGCACATTTATTCCTAAATTAGCTTTTATAATTTGATAGAATTATTAAAAAAAGGTCATCAATAAATATAATTAATTTAGTAATAACACAAACCCATAATCTCTTCACTTTCATCACCAATGAGTAAATAGTCAATTTAATCCAAATTAAGAAAAGGCTGTGGTTCAGTGAAGAGAAATGTCTTCAAGTCCTCCAGCAATTTGAACTTCTTTTTGGTCTTTTTATCTGAAAACTTTTTCATAAAAGCTTCAAGAGTTAATTATACCTCCTCAAAGTTTGCTGCCATGTTTTTGTTATTATAATAAGATTTTAACTCTTTGATTTATTACAAAAGATATCACAAGATTTATATGATATTAGGCTATAAAAATAATAACACAAGTATTTTATTTATAGAAAATTTGTGTAAGTTTATCAATCTCATTAACACTTTTATAATAGATGCATATATTGAACCAATCAAACAGTAATTACAATTAGACTACTAGAAACACCTAGAAGAAGGATCTCTCCAAATCCATGTTGGCATCATCAGATAATAAAAAATCACAGCCAGCAGAATTCGACTAATTGTTCAAGGGTATTGGATAAAATCACAAAAGAGACTTGGACAAATCCTAGAACAGAGACTAGCCACAGTCTGAGAGATTTTAAATTTCAAGTGCTCATGATTGGAAGACTGAAATATACAAACCACCTAGCAGTGAAGTTAATCCTAAAGAGATGTAGAAGCAGTAGCAGAGATCAGATATGGATTCTCAGGGGTTACGCAGTAACGTAGACTACTCTGAAAAGTTGAGCAAGAGTTTTGTTTCTTAAAATGCAGGCAGGGATGCCTCTAATAATAAGCTCCCCACTTATTATATATTCGGCTTAAAAATATACACTTTTATACTATAGTGTTAATTATACTTGGAAACTTAGAATGAAAAGTACAAAAAATATGAAAACGTGAATGACAACTCGGTACAAGTCCTAAGTTTAAACGTTTCTCAATTACCAGATGGTGATGATTCAGAAATTATAAAAGCCTTATTTAAAAATCAGCACGTTATCAAAATGCAAAAAGAAACTGATAACATAACAGGTCTTTCAAAGGGAACTGGAAAGATTCAATTAAGATGTTCTGATAAACTACAAAGCAACGAAATTATCAAGTCTCTCATGTCCAAGGGTCTTAAGGTTCAAGTAGAGTCACAGAAAAATGTGAAAGATATATCAGTTTCTCACCAGTATGACCTCAAGAGAAAGTAATACGAAGAGACTCAAAAGAACTTATGGATGAATAATATGAGAAAGGAAGAATCCAAGCAGTAGCTTATTGGTGAGCTGAGCAAGTCAACATCTTCAAATTAACTTCTTGAAATGTCAATGAATCAGTCTCTCTTCGCATCTAAAATGGAAAAGAGCCTTAATCACCCTAAGTCCAGATAAACTGATCTGACTCAACATTCAGTTTCTACCACTAACACTCACAACACTTCACAGCAGCATCACAGTAAATCTTACATGGATTACATGAGCAATAGAAGCCTGATGAACTAAGTCACTTCCACATCGAATTTATCCACTAACATCTACAATACCAGCGTTGATGATTATTCTATGAATCATAAGCATTTTAATAGTATTTTAATTATATAATTTATCTTAATCACAGGTCAGTAGACAAGTCTCCTTAACCACAGCATCACTTTTCAATCCAGTCCTAGCAACAATCAGTGACCCCTACTAGAGTTAAGCACATTCTTAACAAGGAGAATCAAGTGTAGCACCTCACCAAGGTAAAATCCCAACTTCTTTAGATCCCACAAGAAAACAGTGTAATTATCAAGCCATCATTCAAGCAACAACAAGAATTCATTAATAGACTGACTACTGAGAAATTTGCACCACTTTAATCTACGAAACATCAAACTCAAAATGAAAATAACTTTGCTTCACAGAGTGAGTACTCAAATCAGAAGCAAGCTAAGGTTTTTAACCCAAATAGCAACTTGCTTAAACCAACCCAATCTAGCAGAAGTAAGAGAAATTTTGTTTGAATAAGTGAAAGAAAAATCCTAAGATAAAAATCTCATAAAATTATCATGTTAATTATCAATATAGAAACTACTATACAGAAATAAAATGATTTTAATTGCTATAAATTACTTAATCTTTTTAATTCTACTTGATAATTTGAGATACTATTTTCTTTAATATCAAGAGAAAATCAATCCATGAAGCTTCGAAGAAATGCTGTTGACTTCATTTTACAGTCTCTTAAAGACAGACTATTGTTAATTTTGAATTAAAATTTAATATTCTTAGATATTTTTTTTATGTGATATTTATTCCAATCAATAATGGATCTCATTGATACAAACGTATAAGTTAATAAAGGCAAAGAAGGGGGTCTCAATTTCCAAAACACCTTTAAAAGAATGCAATCAATGAATGAATTTATAGAGATCAGGAAAGATATGAGTGTCCTTATATAAGATGATGATTAAAATGATGATGAAAATAATTAAGAAGATTACAATACAAATTGATTCTTCTATAGTATGTTTTTTAAGTTAGTTTGTATGTTAGTTTCTAATAAATGGTGATGGGTAGAATCAAAAATACAGTGAGAAAGATGTAAAAGACATTTTATTTCCACGTGACTATCAAAAACTGTACCTTGAGGTAAACTCTCGCTAAGGTTTAAAATCAAAGTAAACTCCTCAAAAACCATAACAATCAATCAATAACAAGCCGCAAGTCTTATAGAATTTGGGTCAATTTTAACTATAATTCTTGAGTGAATTAAATATCCTGCATACTTTTATTAAGGCTAATACTGAACTTATTGCACTGGAGATGCAAGATAGATTTATCAATGAAATCATATCTAAGTTGAGAGAATCTCTCTAAAAATTACTATTCATAAAACTCAAAGCCAATCATATTTATAAGAATGAAGTACATGCTCAAGATATTATTGAGGTTACTAAATTTGAGTGTTTTATTAATGATAACATTTCAGCCGAAGATTCCGTGTAAATTAGCTTATTTTTACAAGCAATTATTGACTTAGAGGAATCTTATAACAAAAAAGTAGATGATCAAGGAGAAAAATTGAGGACAATTGCTTCAAAATAATTGAGCGATGTACTGGATTAAATTTAGCAAGCAGCTGTTAATAACTTGGTTTGTAATGCCTTTGGTGAACTGAATAGTCTTAAGATAAATCCATTACTAATGGGCTAGTAAGAAGATGACTAGGGCTATGAAAATGGAGGTGGCCTTGATTTTGGAGGAATGGTAAATTTATATCCAAAACAGTCAGGAGGGATAGATGACTTTTAGTAAGATCAGATTAACATAGAATATATGATTAGTTTTTATATTAATTTTGAAATTGCATGTTATTAAGAATTTATATACATGTTATCTGCTACATCTCTGTCTGATCTCGAATCATACTTTACAAAAACTTGGCACAGAGGTAGATGGATCTAAATTCCAATTTTTATCTACGGCTTCTTTAACACTCTCTGCATGGAAATTTATAAATTCAGGTAAATGATTGGTAAATCTAAACTTGAAATCAATCACAGATAAGTGGGCTAGATCATAGGTGATTGCTGCTTGAATATAGTTAAGTCAATGATTATTAAGCTTTAAGAAATGATTGAAGAGAGGAAAAACGAAACAGAAAATTAATAGAAAGCTTTTTAGGATGGAAAGTAGGAAGACATTTAAGCACGTAACGATGAAATTAATGAATCTATAATGATGACTCAATCTGCTGTAAGTTATAAAACTTGATTTAAAAATATTTTGTATTAGATTGGTGAGATATTAGTTATGCTAAGTGGTTTAGAGCAGATCTAACTATATGGGTTAACACTTCTTAAAGATTAAATAAATTAATTTCCTTAACCATAAGAGTAAAATAAGAAGAAAGACTCCAAGTCCTAAATGTAGAAATATTACAAAGACTAGCTTTTCATTTTATTTATGTATTTAACTGGAATATTAAATGGAGTTTTTTATATTTTAATTTCATGTCGGGGATAGATACTCTCGTGAATTAGACCATTGAAAAACAAATCCAAGACTATTATCTGCCTTTGAAATAAAAACTTATAGAGCATATTCTAGATTAAGCTCTCTCAGACCAAGAAAGCACTAAGCTTAAAATTGAGACTGAAAATTAATCTCAATTGTTTGATTTGAGCATTATGGATTAAATTTATAGCTAGGTGCCTTAGCAGTAAAGTTTTAGAGAGGTTAGGAGCTACGTGTATGAGATTATTAGCTTTTTGTAGTATTCTTTGCTTGAAATATATCAAGTGTTTCCTAGTCTTAATCAAAAGGATGATTATTGGTTAATTCGACACAAAAATCAATTAATCTTTATTATTTGCTAGCTATATTTACATATAAAAATATAATGTAAAAATGAGTACTATGCATAAAATAAGGCATTGAGATTTTAGTCTATCTAACTTATATGATATCATTTTTTCAGGATTATTTTTTTATTTCTGTAGTTTTAATGCTCATTCAATACATTTTTTAGAAAATAAGAATTTATTTAAATTCTTATTAAATTAGAATTTAAATATTACTTTGAAAATACTAGAGCGAATTATAATATTGTAGAAATACATTTGAATTTGAAAAATTAATTATAAATACATTTAAATTATTTAAAATTCGTGGCAGTTAAAGTTGTCCAATTTAAACGATCTTGGGCTCATTCGATAGAGAATTCAAAATTAGCTGGACTTTACTTTTGGCGGTACTATTTTATCGCATCCCTGGACAGAGATAACTTAACTTTAATGTGAGGGTATAATTTAATGAATTTAGATGCGTTTAATTAAAGTGAAGTTATCTCGCTCCAGAATGCGATAAAATAGTACCACCAATAGTAAAGTCCAGCTAATTTTGAATTCTCTATCGAATGAGCCCAAGATCGTTCAAATTGGCCAACTTTAACTGCCACGAATTTTAAATAATTTAAATATATTTATAATTAATTTTCCAAATTCAAATGTATTTCTACAATACCATTAAACAAATGACTTCTTAATAGAGAATCTATACATTTTAACTTTAAGGACCTTTGCTAATACTTTCTAAATTGATCTATAAGATTAACGTCTTACACTTATTTCCCAGTAGAATGAGTCCTCAAATCAACTTAACTTATTTTTAATTTTATTACATTTAAACTATTCTCACTCTTTAATTGGTTTTTTTATGAATATATTATAAATATAAAATCAAAGTTCTAATGGTGCTTTTAAATCGAAAGAATCTCAGACAAATAACTTGATTTTATTGGAACTTAAACAGCGGTTGTTTGAAATAGATTTCTTAGGTGATGTGCTATTGAGTAATACAGCATTCAACGTCAAATTAGAACCTGCCCTAGAAGAGTGTAGGACTGCTATTTATGCACAGTTGAAGTAGCACAGTATATTATAAAATTAAGCACTTCAATTATTTCATATTAAATTCATAGAAAGGCAAACATATTATGATCATATTGTCATTATAATTTTTAATTTAGTATAGGTAAAGATGGAATTTAAGAGATAATCAATGAAGATGATGAAGATTATGTTAATGCGAACATTTTTCAATGTTAAAAATAAAAGTTATTATATTTATTTATTAAAACAGTGATGAGGAGATCGATGACTAAGTAAACCAAAAAACATTTCACAAAAAGAACCCTGACTAACTATTTGAAATTGATTTCTTAACAAATGAAGAAATCGAATCAAAAAAGAAAAGTATAAGAGATCTCAAGTTTAAAAGCGAATATAATCTTGGTGGTGTTTTTAACTAATGATTAGAGTAATATTTTATTTCAAATTTATTAACAATATTCATTTTATAATTAAGATTATTCTGATTTAAAGTATTATATTTTGATATAAACTTTAAATAATCGCTATAAGAAATAATTCAAAAATATCTTAAATGTGTCTATATATGTGATTATATATGAATGATGTAATATAATTAAGACTATATAAAATATATTAAATCAGAAAAGTGTTCGAAACTTAAATACATTTATACTTTGCTAACAATGAAGTCATTAATAATAATTGGAGTTGCACTTACAACAATTATCACTTACTTTTCAATATAATTAAATGTAGAAAAAGTAGATAAGCTTTTTAAAAGCGAGTTTTTAAAGGATTTGAAGGAATAAGAGAAAGATACTAAGCACAATTTGGGAAAATTTGAAAGAAAAAATTTCAATAATAATTCAAAAGTTTTGCGGTAAAATCAATGTATGCGAAAAATAATTATCAATTTATGTTCATAATTTGATTTATTGAATGAGTTAAACAAGAATTTAAACAAATTTAGTGAAGAGAATGTTATCGATTCTGATCAGATACCCACACTTTATTCAACTTAAGATAAACACATACTTTAACAATCAGACATGTTTAACTACATAAATGAGAATATATAGGGCAATATTAGCCTGATCTTAAATCCTCAAGTTGAAAGATTGTAAACTGTAATGACTACTGATAGAGATTAAGGGATATACTTCTATTATTTCATGATATAAAAATGTTAATTTTAATGAAAAAATTCAATACTATTAAATGAGAATTACTATTCGTATTTCTATAAAATACTTTGCAATGAGGAAAATGTGTTTTAATTATTTGAAAAGAAGATTGCCTTATTAAATTTGACTAAATTTATTTAGTTTACCTGTAGTTTTAATATTCTAATGATCTTTTTTTATAAACAAAAGTCCTCCCCTCTGTCCCCAAAGATTATTATGTGCCGCTTGATACCATATTTTTATAAGTTTATGTAGCAAATACATATACTAAACAGCCCATTTAATTAAAACTTAACAATCAAACTAATCTCAACTATACAATTTCTTTGATGATTTATGGTCCTCTAGGTAATATAT
This sequence comes from Oxytricha trifallax, assembly GCA_000711775.1. Lineage (NCBI taxonomy): Eukaryota > Ciliophora > Spirotrichea > Sporadotrichida > Oxytrichidae > Oxytricha > Oxytricha trifallax. The sequence continues at coordinate 23,588 of ARYC01002976.1, read as the reverse complement.
ATAATATCAGCACTACTCAAATCGTAAATTCTACTGCAACTTTTATCTATCAATTTCCAAACAACAGTTTAGGTGGGGACTATAAGTTGCTTGTTTATGGGCCTAAAATTTAAAATAACTCAATGATTGTATAGTTAATAGAAAATTAACTCCAAAAATTCTAAGTTCAAGCTTAATTAGGATAAATCTTTTATGTACCAGGGGACAACGTAACAGGGTCTTTAAGAGCTTATTTTGCAGATGGCACTCAACTAACTCTAAATCCAACCTATTCCTATACTGTGACTTTCTCAGATAAACGCAAAGTCACAAAATTCGATTAATTAATGAGGAAGGAGGATGGGTTAGGCTACTTTGAAATTAGTATTCCTAAAAATGAAACAACACAGACATCTTTGCAAATTTCATTTATTGTGAGACATCAAAACTATTTTCAAGCTTTCATTCAAGAAGTGTTAATAATTTAGACTAGTTAGTATCTTGTGGATTTTTTCCCTGAGACAGGCATTCTTACGCCTAATTTCAATTAGAAAGTATACTTTGCAATATATCGTGATAGCACTAAAAGTTATCTAATCAATATTTAAAATGCATCTTTGATTGCAAGAAATACCCAGAAGAAATCAGAATCGTTTTTAATGGAAAAAAAATTATCATCAACCTATACTGGAATTGGAGTTTTTAACATAAACCCAGCATCTGGTTTTCAATATTTTCTTGAATTTTCAGTAAGCAATACAGATATACTAATTAGAAGAGAAATATTATTTATGAATAGCAATGGTATGATATTCGATTCCAATTCAGAGATAACTTTCAATATTTTGAATGCCAATAAAATTATTGAGAATAATGATGAAATTAAGCTTTAATTTTAGACGAATAGTTAAATGATTAACTCTGACTGGTATGCTATTTATGTAAAATAAAAAGAGAGAATTTTATACTATCAAGAGTTATAGTTTAATAAGAGCTCAACAAAATCATTCTCAATTATGGGGGAATTTTTGTAAATCCTAAATGGCGGTGTTGTTTCGATCAGCCTGAAGAAAGTCAATTCTACTTTTATCAATTGGTACAAGAAAATTTCTGATCCAAAAAATACTATATTATAACCTTCATTAGAAAATTGGCTCATAAACAAAGGGGAGTTAAAAATTTTGCTTAAGCCTGTTCAATAGCTTAGAGTAGAAATTAAGACTGATAAAAGTTAGTACTTGCCAGGAGATTTAGTGAGCTATAACATTTCAATTCTTGATTCAAACGGATAGCTTTTTAAAAATTCTGACTCTTATATAAATTTGATAGTTAGCGATTGTAATAGTTTAAGGGACACTTAAAATCATACTTTCTTAATCCAAAATTACTTAATAAATGAAATAGAGTCACTGGCATCTTATTAAAATGATCTAGATGAAATCTTTGATCAAGCCTATTATATGTCAGGTAAAGATTAAAATGAAATAATAAACTAAATCTTGTCAATTTAAAGTTGGTCTAGTGATGTTTTCAGTCTTTCAAAATTGAAATCTCTTATAAAATAAACTGGATTGAGTGAAACTTAAAAGTAAAAGTACAATAATCTTGTATAATACAACCTGCTACAATATTCACAATCTTCAACTCAATTCTAAAGCTCTAGAAAATACACACAGCCTGCTTAAATTACTAGCTCTTACACCACTCAATCTTCCCCTTAAGGAAGAATTGTTTAGCATCAAACATCGAAATTATCTCAAACAGTCTCCTCAAATGCCTATAGATTTATCCCAAGATAAGTTACATCTAAAGATAGTAGTTTACCTCTTGATTTCACATAAACATTGCTTTTCCTTTCAGCCAAGTAAACTACTCAAGGCTTTTACTCAGGGAGTTTCTATACTTCAGATTTATTGACAAACTTTACTATTAATGCTTATGCTTTTGATTAAATTGGTAGAATTGGAGAGAGTAAAGTTTATATTGAAAATATGAAAAATGTACAATTTAACATAGAAATGCCAAAATATCTCAATGAACAGGAATACCTAGGAGTTAAGGCTAATTTAATAAATAGAAGAATTGAAAAAGTCAACTATAATATCAGCATAAATTTTGATAAAACATTGGTCATGATTAATTAAACTTTGATAAAGGGAATTCTTAATTCTAAAAGTTCAGCTGATTTTTATCTTAACATAAGTGCTCTGAAAACTGTTTCATTTACATCAATTACTCTAAAAATAATGATCACAAATTATATGGATGTGGATTTATTTTGATATGTTTTACATATTTAATTTTTTAAGTAATTCTTTTTAAAATTTAAGCAACAAGTTAATTCACCAAGAAATCTAAAATTATAACTTAACAATACTTTCATAGTAAGACAATGTAAAATAAAAGTTATAAGGATTTCTATCAAATATAAATTAAACTTCTAAAATCTAGCTACCATTTACAGATTCATCACAAAATTAAAATATCTAATCAGTAATTTTAATAATATTTCCAACTGCCTTGAGCTACGTCGAAGATAAGATTATAAACAGCAAAAATTCATCATTGTTAAATATTAAGAATTTCGGTATGAAAATGATTAATAGCTTATCAAATATAGACAATCAAACTTATTAATACTTTTAAGTTAAGATGAAGTATTTGATTTTCTTATAATAATTAAAACGATTCAATTAATTTTTAATAATTAAAACCTTTTTGATCGTTTTATTTGAATTGATTTCAGATCAAATTTAGAAGTTTCTTAATTAATAAGACTTATCAAACCTGTAAACACTTCCACTAGACGATTAATTGAAAATTTTTATAAATTTAAATGATGCCAGAAATCTATCAATTTAGTTAAAAGAGTCATTTATTTAAACCTTGTAAAAATCAATCATGACATTCAGAAACCCTTAAACCTTTCAATTTTAAAACTCTTAAATTATGAAAAGAATAAGTTAATTAGGTTCTCAATATCAAAATATCTCAAATGCTTTTATTGTTTGGGTTTTAGTAGAAAGTGGAATATCCTAAAATTTGACTGCAGATATATAAAACTTGTATAAATTTGTTGATAATATGATTTCTACAACAGCGAAGCTAAAAACGGCAGACGCCTATCTTTTAAGTTTAGTTTCATTAGTTGCTTATAAATCCGGAAATACTGCTTTTGGACAGAAATATGCAGATGCCTTGAAATCCAAATAAAATTCATTAGATGGAAGTATTTAAGGTAGTTTAAGCACTTACTTTTTAAGTTACAATCAAAGCATGAATTTAGAAACTACATCGTTATCAATTTTGGCTTGGTAGTATAACACTCAAAGGTATTTGAGTAACATTTAAAAGGGTGTTAACTATATTCTCAAATAAGTTAATTAAGATGCTTGCTACACTTAAAATCTAAGTTTTACTGATACTATCAGTCAAAAAGCATTAGCATAGTACCTTGGTATTAATTAACTGGACACCCCCCATCTGGAATCGGAAAAGACTCCCCCATGTGCCTGGAATTTTTTTTACTTTCGTTCACAGTTCTGGAATCATGAAAAGTTCTTTGTGAAGAAGAAATTTCCAAAACTCAATGACCACTGTACCATATAATTCAGCTACCCTAGATTACGATTAAAAAACGAAATTTAAAAAATAATGAAGGATTCATGGAGGAAAATCAGTTAGAAAATCATCATAAAATGCAATTTTATAACATAAACAACATAATTTTTCTCCATGAATCCTTCATTATTTATTAAATTTCGTTTTTTAATCGTAATCTAGGGTTGCTGAATTATATGGTACGGTGGTCATTGAGTTTTGGAAATTTCTTCTTTACAGAGAACTTTTCATGATTCCAGAACTGTGAACGAAAGTCAAAAAAATTCCAGGCACATGGGGGGGCCTTTTCCGATTCCAGGCACATGGGGGTATCCAATTAACTAAGCTTTTCAAGCGGAAATATTTAGTTAAATTATGTAGATCAAACAAAAGACTTGACAAGATTTAATAACTTGACTTTTGAAGCAATAAAGTTTGATATAACATCGCTTTTGAAAAAGCAGACTTAAATTTAATCTTAGTTATAGATTAATTTGTCTAATTTAAAGAATATCCAAACAAAATTGGTGAATGGGAAGACTCAAACAGTTTCAGAAAACTTTACTTTCTTCTACGAATTAGAAATAAGTTATGCGGAATCAAAAGCAAAAGATTTGTTAAATACTTCAACTCTTCTAGATTTATAAATAATTTCTACTTCAATAGATCTAACTAAACTTGGTACCTAACCTCTCCTTAATTAACCAATAACATTCAAGGTTTCACTTAAAAATAAGCTTAATTATATCTTGAATAATATCTCAGTATACCTTCCAATACCTGCTTGCTTAGAAATTGACAAGTCAAGCATCCAGAGTTTAATAATCAATAATAAAATTGATTAATACTATATAAAAGAAACCACAGAAACCAGAGAAATTGTGCTTAATTTAGATAATTTGGATGGAAGTTAAATATTATAAGTTCCAGTTGGTTTTATTTAGAAGTATATTGGAAAGTGTAGTATAGATAAGATAAATAGAGTAGTGTCTCAAAATAATAAAGATCAAATTGCATACTCATAGACTTAAAATACTAAATGATTTTATCTTTAATATCTACATTGAAACTGAGTATAGTAAATTAAAATGTGAGACAATTCAAATTTTTATATAAAGTAAGATAATTTGTTATAGATGATTTTATTTAAATTATTTTTAATTCATTCACTTATTACAGAAATAAATAATATTATTTCTCCTAATTATTTACTAATAAAGCATATTTTAAATATTTCAAATAATTATGATTGAATAAACAATGATTCTAAAGCTTATTATTAAGTAGGATGAAACAAAAGTTTTTAAATATATAAATTAAGAATAAATTGATCTTTTTAAATCTTCTTTATAAGGAAAAATAATGAATTTATTTTCTAAGGTTATCTAAATAAAGGGGGGGGACTAAAGTCATTGCAAAATAATTTTCAAAATCCTAAGTCGGTGCAGGATCATTATTTAACATTATTGACCTATCTGATCATCCTACCCCCCCACTATAAAAAGTATTATTATTTATTAAAATTTTACTTTTCATCTTCTGAATCGGACTCCTTCATGAAATCCCAATCATATGACACTAATATTTTATAAAAAATCACATATAATTATTACAAAATTGTTTTTTCACTGGGACAGATATATGTTATAAGTAAAACAAAAATAAATACTCATAAAAAGATCTAATAATTCAATTAAGATCTTCATTCTTATTGGCTGGCTTGATAAATGATATCTAACATAAAATCTAATCTGCACCCTGATTTGTGTATTTCATAATACCAATTTATCAAGCCAGCCAATAAGAATGAAGATCTTAATTGAATTATTAGATCTTTTTATGAGTATTTATTTTTGTTTTACTTATAACATATATCTGTCCCAGTGAAAAAACAATTTTGTAATAATTATATGTGATTTTTTATAAAATATTAGTGTCATTTGATTGGAATTTCATGAAGGAGTCAGATTCAGAAGATGAGAAGTAAATTTTTAATAAATAATGATGCTTTTTATGGGTGGTAGGATGATCAGATAAGTCAAAAATGTTAAAATATGATCTTGCACCGAATTAGGATTTTTAACGTTTTTTGTGAAAAAAAATTTTGCACTGACATGACTCCCCCTTAAATAAAAGTAAATTATGAATTTTAACTCTCATGATAAGTCTATATTTTTATTAACAACTATAGCAAGATTTTATTTTTTAAGAACTATATAATATAATTTTATAGCTTAAATAAACCAAGCTTTGTTGATTCCCTATGTTTAACTAGGTTTTTTTTAATATAATCAGCTTTTATAATTTGATTATGATGAAATTATAATTTCGTTTATCTTTATATAATTTATCCTAATTTATACTACTATTAAATAGAATCTTCATAAATTTGTACTATGTTAATTATTTGTATCCTTATCTTTTTTTTTTAAAAAAATATAAACTAATTTTATTTCTATAAATTAAAATTCATAAATTTATTTATGAAAAGTAAGAGGAAATGTCTAAATTAAATTTTAAAAAATATTGAAATAATAAGCATCAGAATTTAATTATAACAGAAATGGAATCTGAAACAGTTAAATTATCTGTATCCTTCATACTTTGATCCATCTGGCCACATTTGCTTTGCTGTTCCCATCTTTTTCCAGTGTCGCTTTAGCTCTCGTCCTAGTGATGTTGTCACTCCTACTGGTAAGTATTGTTGAAATAAAAAATGCTTAGATATATTTTTTCTAACTTACAATTTTTTTCTGAATAACCAGCTGCTCCAAAAATGCCATCTTATGTTTTAATTTTATTATAATACTTTTTCATTTCAAATTAAACATTTTCACTTTTTCATAATTAGTTCTAGAACCAATAATTACCTCAATTTATTTATAAGATTTATAAGTCCTTTATTGCTATATTGCTGCGTTTAATAAATTTAACTTACAAGAATATAAAAGAATGTACTTTTATATTAAAATTTTAGAAATTTTTTGTTGAATTTAATATTACTAATTGTTTAATATTGGTGATTATAAAAATTAATAAAGAACACAAGTTATAACTATAATAAGGAAATCTTAATTAAAAAAAAATACGATGAATAATTACAAAAATGAGTTTACTTATCATGCTTTCTAAAAATATAAATTTAAAATATCCTAATATTAATTTGTTTATAACAGGCAATTTAAATAAATATAGTTTTATTCATAAAATATTTATATATAAATTTTGATTAATTCAATGATTTTTATCTTTCAAAATTATTAAATCTTTAAAATGGATATTAAACAATGATTATATTCTCAAATGATAAAATTAATTATCATATAACTTAGACTAATATAATAGTTGTAGATTAATTATAATTCTCAAAGTTAATTAAGGATTCAGGAATTTTTGATATAGATGCTAATCATTGATTTTATTATAAATAATAATTATTATATTCAATACTCTAAGCCTATGTAATATAAATAATTACTTAATTTATTAGCATCATTTTGAATTAATAAAAAAGTTTGTAAATAATAATTTGTAAATTTCAAAGTCTCTATAGTTCCTTTTTTCTAATGATAAATAAGAATTATTAAGTTTTATTATTAAATAGATATATAATTTTATGTCAAATTCATAATATTTTATAATAAAAATATTTAGGCCAAGAAATATTCCTTAAAACATAATGATATTTATTTTTTTCTCAATTTTTTTCTTTTTAATATTATAATAAATTAATTAAATGTAGAATTTACCAACAGAGCAGAGTTATCGAAGCACTTAATAAAGCAAAGATAAACAAAGCTCGGAAAAGCCTATTATTCTTATCACAGGTATCACTGGTTATATTGGATCATGGATTGGAAAATATTAATGCTAAATTATAATTAATTTAATCGAAAAAAATATTAGAATATTATAGAATTTATATTAGGGGCAGTTAATTTTCAATAATCTTAAACTAAATTTAAATAATTAATGTGGAATTCAAAATTTACTGGGCTTACTCATTATATTACAATCATATTTCATCGTAAAGCGCACTTATTTTTATTATATTTGGCATAAATTTTTTATTGATAGTCAATGTATTTCAATTTAAGAAAAAAATTAAAAAAAGTTGCTTTTTATAAGTAAAAATAAATTTACTGCCATTTATTTTATTGATAACTCATGACTTTTTTTTTTCTTTTTTCAATTATCCTATAGAAATAAAATTAAATAAGCACTTTTATATTTTATGATAAGTTTAAATATTTCCTTGCAAATCTGACAGAGAAATATAATATAAGAGCAACAGTTCGCTCACTAAAAAAATGTTAAGGGCATTTAGATTCGCTGCGTTCAGACTACGGTACTGAAGCTTTCAATAAGATTGAGTTTGTTGAAGCTGATCTCAATGATTCATACTAAATTTGTTTTTATTACAATTTTTCTTTTGATTTTTGCACTTAATATCTACACAAAGCAGGAATTAATTCACATAAATTTAATTTTTTTTCATAGTAAATGCGAAATGCAGTTTATGGATGCACCTATGTCATTCATAGCGCAAGTCCAACTTATGGAGTGGACCTAAAATTAAATTAAGAATATATGATGAATTCTAATTTAATAGGTACTCAAGCTGTTCTAGATGCCGCTCTTTAAAATAAAGTCAAACGAGTTATATAAAGCAATATTTATTAAATTAAAAAGAAAATACTTAAAATATTATATAAAAATAATTACAGTTGTGATTACTTCACATTTGGGAAATATGATAGGATAAAATCATAAAAGATAAAAATTGCAAACCTAAACTTTATATCATGAAAAGGACTACAGCCCAATTTTAAACAACCACCATTCGATAATAAGCAAAATTCAAATAATTCATCTTTAAATAGGAAATAAATATAAATAGTTTTATAAAATTGCTTAAGAGCAATTAATAAGAGATTTTATGGTTTATCAGGACACGTAATTACAAGAAGGGGACCACAAAGTTGATATTATTACTCTTCACCCATCAATTACAGTAGGACCTTCTATTTTATTAATTAATTTATTAAATTTATATTATATTGTGAAACGCATATCATCATTTAGATCAGTAGTTGCTAAATTTATATTGCTTAAATACATTCGTAGGTAAAAAAATAAAAAATAAAGTGGTGATAAAAATTTAAGAGATTCTTTTTTTGATGGTGAAATTAAAAAAAATTATGATTATAATACTTCTGACATACACTTTTTTCTTCAAATTTTAGTGGTAAATATAAATTAATAGTAAACAATTGCCTCTTTTTCCCAAATAATTTAAAACTTTGAATTTAAGTTGAGTTATTATTAATTCTATAAAGAATGAAAATAAATCAAAAGAATTATGATAATTTTATTACTTATCGAATGAACAAATAAGATATTCATGTAAAATGTCTATTGTTAGCTTAGTGTAATTTTTGCTAATAATTATCCATTCTTAAGATTTGATTGTATAATTATAATAATGAATACTTATTTCTGCTATACCCAATTTAACTCTTCCTTTTGTGATGTCCGAGATTGTGGCGCTTGCACATTTAATGGCACTAAAAATAGATAACATTCCCGAGAAAATTTTAAAACTCCCCCCTTATTACAAATAAATGCACCCATTTACTATAAATTTGTATTTAGAAAAGGATAATCATTTCATAAGAAAGCCTTTCAACGATTGATCTTGCACACATGTTAAGATCTGAACTATCCCCACATGGTTATTAAGTCCGCACTAGACGGCTCAGCTATTGCATGCTAAAACTTGCTAGTCTCTTTAGCGAACCTGCCAGAGCTGCAATTCCATTTTTTCTATCAGAAATTCATGCGGAAAATACCCTTTCAAAGAAATGCTTAGGACTTGATTATCAACGAGATCTTAAGAAGTCATTTATAGAAATGGCTTACATAAATAGTTGATAATTTTAGGTAAAAACTTAAAACATTATTTTTAATTCTTACTCAATGATAGAAAAGGGAATAATATAAGATTTAAGAAAGAAATGAAAGATATAAGGCTATTTAAAGCTAGCTAAAGAAAGTTGTTAAAGGATTCCCTAAACACAAAAAATTAGCTTAAATAATAAGCAATGACTTTCAAGTTTTTTCTCAAATATATTTAACGTGGTCAAAATTAGAAAAAATGATATTATAAACAAGAGCTTATTTATATTCATTAGTTTTCGATTAATTTAATAAATTTAACAGATTAACTAATTTATCTCTATTTCTATTGAGTTATTAGATAGTAGATTTATTTCAGTTTATAAATTAATCATTTAGAATTTGCTTATATTTATTTGTTGGATAATGACATATAGAATTCCATAAAAATTTAACTTTTTTTAAGTTATATTAATACTCATTTTTTATGTATTTCTTCCTTTTAATATTTTCCCTTTCTTATAAATATTATTCAATCTTTTTTTTATATTTAATTTTTCTATTTTTGAATTATTTTAAAAGGTGAGGTATTGGAAATTTAGAATTATTGATTTCACTTTAATTTAAGTTGGTATTTAAAATTCATGGTAGAGTTTAATAAAAAGAAGCAATTATAGTTTATATATAATTAATATAATAATATAAATAAATAAAGTAATATTTATATTGATATTACTTAAGTACTAGTATAAAAATTAAAGTATTGCTTATATAGATATTACTTATGGACCCATTAATAAATAAAAAAATACATTAGTTATAAAACCCCAATGCTATTATTTACAAGACTTAGGTGACGATATAAATTAATTCAAATACATTTACATTTAACTCATTACCATTTAAATCCCTTCACAAATTTGCTAATCTCTCTCTCAAAGTCTTAAGTTGTTCCATCCTCTCTTTGTCCAAATCATTGTAGTCGTCGCTTGCTTCATCAATAGGTCTGAATTTCTTTGCTTAACCAGTCAATGGCTCCACGGTAGTTTTTGTGTGAGCGGCCTTGAACCTAAGCATAAACTCCAGGGGGATGTGGCGAGAGCTCATCATGAGCTTGACTAAGTCCTTACTCAATCGGTCAACGAGGGTATTCATTCTCTGCTTCATGAGCACTCCCACTTTCTTCTTGAGATCGTTTTGATTGTACTTGACGCCATTATTTTCTCAAATCTTTCTCCAAAGTAGTCTGAAAGGTCTGCCAAAATACCACCAAGCGCGCAGATTTTGCCTCCAAACAGGCCCAGTCGAGAGCGATCATCGCCTCAGAGTGATAGTCCTGGTCGATCCCGTTCAGATATTGCTGGTGATAGGGTAGCTATCTCAAGGTCAATCCTCATTGCTCTTTACTGGAAGGTCGTAAAAGTAAGCTTGCTAGATTTTCACATAGGGATTTTTCTGCTTAGTAGATTTCATCACACCATGTTGCAGGCGAATTGGACCTTTTTACAGAAAAAACCATCGGTGAATAGTACCTCAATCGAGAAAGCAGAGTTTTTTGTAGTGAGTTACAAATCCCTGAACAGCCAGCTATCCTCATTCTCGATTAAAGTGGTCATCAATGATTGCATGTATTGTGGGGATTATGGAATATTCAAAATTTTCTGAAAATTGTTGTTGGACCCATTGTCTCTCTAAGCTGTTTAAGTATCTTCTCAATCCCTCATGGGTAATCTTTCACCAGCCCGGCCGCTAAATAGACTAGTAGCACGGATAAAGAGCAGTCTGCCTAGAATCCTGAATCAGAGGTATTTAAATTGAATAGCTTTTGCACTAGAAAAATATAGATTTCGCTAGGCGGAAAGCACAAGAGTTTAATGCTTTTACATTCGAGCTTAGTGCTTTTGCAAAAGAGGCATATAGTTTACGCCAAGGCACCCATGGTAGCATCTTCCATTTTTTTCGAAATTTATTAGGTGCAGGCTACTATGGTAGCTAATGTGACAGTTAGGGCTCAGTTACATGTGCTTCTTTTAATGTTGTTTGTTTGTTGTCTTAGTGATAAGAGGGGCTCAGCTATTGTTCAATACAAGGCTCCATCCTGACATTAATTGGCTTGAAAGGCTTGGTGGCTCAGAGCCAACGGTATCTGGACAGCAGGAGTTCTTGAGAAAAATGCTGGGACTCGCCCCTGATCGCTTAACTTTAGTAATAGGCTACGTTGTGCTCCTTTCCTATATCTCGCTATCAATTACTATTGTTTGAGCTTACCTGGTGAGAAGAGGCGAAGCATCTAAAGTAGGATCCAACAAGTCGCCCATGGTTTGGTAGTGTGTCGAATCATCATGAGAACATCCAATATGGCGACCGCCATCTTCCTTCTAAATGCTACAAACCCCATTCAAGGTCTCGTCCACTAATGTCGAATAAGAGAGCGTGGAGCGCGAGCCAAGAATACTGCTTGCCACTCGTCAGAGTGCTCCACGGCTTCTATTAGATGTCTATATGTTGCTCAAGAGATTGCTAAGGCGCTGGTGGAAAGATGTCTTGGTGAGCAGGGGATCGTTGAACTCAAGATTGTCAAGCAAATGATCATCAGTTGGGTCCTCCGGCAGTTCAGGGTCGTCTTGCTCGCATAGTGAATTGTGAATATCGAATAGTAGAGGGTTCATCTATTGGATTCGTGTCTTTCTTAAGGATTCTAAAGTATTATTATAGGGTTCGAGCAGTTTATAATAATTAAATTCTAATTCGTCATTTTGGTTGCTTTAGTAGAATAGCCTCTTCTACTACTACTACTACTACTACTACTACTACTACTACTACTACTCTACTACAGGACCCTCTAATAAATTACTAAAGCTACCAAATATTAATAATAATTATATCTATCTTTATTAATTTTATACGTCACCCAAATCTTGTAAATAACAGCATTGGGGTTTTACCATTTTCTTCGAAGCCTTTCTCTGATTTAATATAAGCCATATTGAGATATTAGAGAATAACTTCAATATAATGTATATTTATTAATAAATTTTTAATTAATAAATTATTTCTAGAAATGGAGTTTCACCTGTTGAACCATGAAACACCATTGAAAATGTAAAGGCTAAGATTCAAGACAAGGTAAGATTTTATTCCATGCTCTTTATAGTGCTTCCAGTACTGTAAATCTTGATTGAGTCGGGCTGGGATGGTCCTCAATAAATTTTTCCCATACAGAATCGGATGCTGGAGACACAGACAGTACAGAGTGGCAGTTCAGGTTTTCAGCACAAAGGCCAGGAGATTGGAGAAGTCGAACTCGCCTGCTACCACTTGCACCACAAGTCCTAGGTGGCAATCTGCAAGGACCAGCCAAGACCGACTCAGTCAATTATAAATATTTTTAATTATTTTTCATATAAATTAATTAAAACTAATATTATTATGAATTTTTTGCTATATCAATAAACTCATTAAAAATCATCTTTTAATTACTTTAGATAATTTGAGGCATTATATAGAGAATATTTTGGTATATTTAAGATTAAAAATAAGAAATATATAGATTTTATAATGTTTTATCAGAATCTTTGATTGAAAATATAATTTTCGAATGTAAATTTATAATATATTATTAAAAATTAAATTTAAATCAATAAATAGATATTTGTTGATAAAAATGAGAAAAAAAACGAATTTTTTATGTTTACTTTAACTTTAAAAGTACTATATAATTGAATTATAATATTAAATCAGATATAGATTTATAAATTGGAAAGTAAAGTTCAGTTTAAAACTTATTTAAGATTAAATTTTAACTAAATTTGAATTCCTATTTAATGAGCTCTGATCCTTTTGTTTAATTTATAATTCACAATTATAATTTATTTATGTATTTGTCCAATTAAACTGAATAATTTATAAATCAATAAAAATCTAGGATTATATTATATCATTCAAGGAGATAATTAATTAAAATTAATTGAAAGCTCTAAATTAATTATTTACATAAAAAATGAAAAGTAATATTAATTAACTATTAGCAATGATATCTTATTAAGTTGTATAAGATAAGTTTAAATTTTGTTTTTAGATATTTATTTTAGTTTTTCCCAGGAATATTTTAAATATTGAATAAGGAACTCAGTAAAATTATCAATTGATAAACTTTTAATTAATGCAAGTTAATAGAATGTAAAAATTGAATTATTTTTAGTATTTAAGTGATGAAATAATTAATGCAAAATTAAAAGTATTTAATAATAAAATTAAATTGATTAAGAATCTATAATTAAGTTTATTTCTTATTATTTTCCATTAATATTTAGTATAAATATTAAAATATGTTAGTGTTTTGAAAAAGATCTAAGATTTATTAGTAAATGAAAAATTAGACAAATATATTATTTAGCTTTATTTCTCTAATGTCAATTACAAAGTCAGGAACTGTTTAGTATTATAAAAGATGATGATTATTTCTAATTTTATAATAAAAATATTATATTTAATCTCTAATCTCATGTTAATATAAAGTTTGTTATTTAAATATCATCTTTTGATTTTTAAGACGTTTTCTTAATACATTTAATTTTTCTTATAGCAATGAATAGTAGAATTTTAATAATGTTTCAAGAATAGATGACTTATTTTATAGTTTAAAACACAGTTTTAAAAATCGCTAAAGACAAAATATATTCAACAGAATTTATATCTATCAAAATTAAATTTTACAGAACAACTTTACAATATAATTGTTTTTATAAAAGCTCATAACAAATTACTTACGAGTTCCTCTAAAAACTAAAGAACTTATTAAGTTTTAATTGAATTTTAAAGAATAATTTTCTTTGACGAGAAATAATATCTATACAATATTTAATGTAAAGTATACCAACATAGTAAAGTCGTCGAAGCACAAAATAAAGGAAAGAGAAATATAGCTCTGATAAACAAATAATACTTATCACAGGTATCACTGGTTATATTGGGTCATGGATTGGAAAATATTAATAATTTGTTTTGATTCAATTAATATTAGGGGTTTTTTAATCTTAGTTTCAGTTCTATTACATTTTAATAAAAGTTTTAATATTTCCTTGCAAATCTGACAGATAATTATAAAATTAGAGCAACAATTCGCTCAGCAAAGAAATGCTAAGAACATTTAGAGTCTCTTCGTTCAGAATACGGTACTGAAGCTTTCAATAAGATTGAGTTTGTAGAAGCTGATCTCAATGATTTATTATAATAAATTTTTATAGATAAATCAATATGCTCTTTGGAATATTTTGTTTGAAATTAAAAAGATTCCTTGTAAATGCGAAACGCAGTTGATGGGTGCACCTATGTCATTCACACTGCCAGTCCAACTCCAGGAGTAGATTATAAGTTGAGTTAAGAATATATGACAAATTCCAATATAGTAGGCACAAAAGCTGTTCTCGAGGCTGCTCTGTAAAATAAAGTCAAAAGAGTATTTAAAAAGCAATTATTGTCCATATTTATATTATTAAATCCAGAGTTGTGATTACATCACATTTAGGAAATATAATTGGATAAAACCATAAACGATAATAAGGATAAAACCTAGACTTGGTATCATGAAAAAGATTACAGTCCTTTGTAATCAACTCATCTTTCGATAAAAAGCAAAATTATATATCTTAAAGTATTTTCTCCCTTTATAAGATATATAAATATGTGATATTATTTAAAAATTGCCTAGGAGCAATTGATAAGAGACTTTATGGCTTTATCAGGCACGTAATTAAGAAGAGAGAGATTTCCACAAAGTCGACATAATTACACTTCATCCTCCCTATTTAAATTGGACCTTCCATTAAATATATTTATAAATAAATTGTGAAACGCATATCTTCATTTAGATCAATAATCGCTAAAGTGATATTGCTTAAACTGTTTTAATGTTCGGAAATTATTTTAGAGTTAAATTATTTTTTTTATGATTTATTACTATTAAAAGCGTATTTTATTTAACTGTCCTTAACTTTTTTATCGTACTATTTTTTCATATAAAAGAAACGAGGTCATTTATTTTCTGAAGAAATTCTAAATTTATTTCCATTATGATAAAAATTAAAATGGAAAAACCTTAAAAATTACAGCGTTTCTATAAGAAATATTTACAATAGAGGAATTCCTCTTAGTTTAAATATTTGATTAAGAAATCATATACTCCTAGATGATTAGATTTTTTCTACAACTGCCTAGAATAAAACCAAGATTAAATAATTATACGTTTACTTTTACTTAAATATCTTAAATAAATTATGTTTTTAATATTAAACGAGTATTCTGCAATTCCTGACTTAACTCTTCCCTTTGTTGATGTCCGTGACGTGGCTCTCGCTCATCTGATGGCATTGAAGATAGAAAATATTCCTGAGAAAATATTTAAACAGTTAAATAAATTTGATTTAAGAAACAATTAATATTAATAAATCAAATTATTCAAAGAATAAGCAATGAAATTTATTTTTAAATCTTTAATTACTACAGTTAATAAAAATATTTTTAATAACATACTTTTTAATGTACAAGAAATTGCATCGTAAATAAACCAATAATATTTACTTATTTAGGTAATTTTATAAAAATATTGAATGATAAATAAAACTGCAAAAAAGTAAATAATTTTAAATTATGTGTAATTTGATCGATATCTTTAAAATGTGCCAAATAAGTAAATATCATTCATAAATTTAATTTGCTAATAATTTCAAAATGGTATATATTATAAGCTCATTGAATTAATTCTAAATGTCATATTTAAGTGAATTATAATTTAAAAATATTGTTTAATCTATTTAGAAAAGGATAATCATCTCGCAAGAGAGTTGTTCATCACTTGACTTCGCACATTTGTTAAGATTTGAACTATCTCCGCACGGCTACTAAGTACGAACAACTCGCTTTAATTACTGCATGCTAAAACTTGCTAGTCTCTTTAGCGAACCTGCAAGAGCAACACTCCCGTTTTTTCTATCTGAAATTCATGCAGAGAATACTCTATCTAAGAAATATTTAGGACTTGATTATTAACGAGACCTCAAAAAGTCATTGATAGAAATGGCTTACATACATAGTTGATAATTTTAATTAATTACTAAAAAAATAAATTATATTCTTACTCAATGATAGAAAAGGGAATAATTTAAGATTTAAGAAAGAAATGAAAGTATATTAGGGCATTTAAAGACAGTTAAAGAAAGTTGTTAACAAATATATGCTCACTAAATACTCAAGAAAACTAAAATTTAGCTTTAATAATAGTAACGTCCAAATTTTTCTCAAATATCTCAAACGCGGTCTAAAATGGACAAATTATATTATTTACAAGAATTTATTTATATTCATTAATTTTCGATTTATTTGATAATTTAACAAATTCATTAATTTATCTTTTTGCTGCTTAGTTATTAGATAGTTATATTTATTTCAGTTTCTAAATTAATAAATTCAAAATAGCTTATATCAAATTTAATAGATAGTTATATAATAAGTTCTAAAACAAAATATTTGTTCTTAATTTTGTTTTTATATGTCAGATTTACATTTCATTTCTTCATATCTTTGTATTTCTTCCTTTTAATAATATCGCTTTCTTTTTAATATCATTTAAATATTAAATTATATTTTTTTGGCAATCTTTTATAGGTGGGTGTTGCAGATTTAGAATTATTGATATCACTATAATTTTAAGTTCGGTTATTAATTTATTAATTTTTAATAAAAAAATTATATTTATTTGCTATTAAAATAAAAATATAAATAAATAAAGTTAACTCTTCAGAATAATTTATTTCTCATTAATAAATTTCAATCAATAAATTATATTATCCATTATTTATAGATATTTTTTCTTCTAAATGTAAGTCTTATGCATCTTATTAAATTTTAGATTAAACAGCATTTTTATTGGTCTATATTTTATTTTACTTTTTTTAAAAAAATTCTATAGTTATCTAAACAATTTCTAAAATTTAAGATGATTAAAGTTATTGTATATTTTTATTATAAGTTATATTTTTCCAAATTGGCTAGTATTATAGATTTAGACCTATCGACTTGAGTTAACCCACCAATATTAACTTCAATAGACGCCCTTAAATCTTACAACACACTTTATTTAATGATCCCTCCTCCATTTTAAATTTAGCTTATACTTCCAGTATCTTTTTATTGAGCCTTTTCATTCTGAATGAAAGTTTTGTTTTTTCTTAATTTTTATGTCATTTAATTGTTTTTGTTTTAATTTCCAAGATTTGATGGAGTTTGATTAGAAATAATCTAAATTTTATTTTCTCTATATTTTTTAATTAATCGAAGAATTTGGTTTTATCAAAATCTATACTTTCAATCATTATTGTAGGAATACACTTGACTTTGGAAAATTAATTTGAATTCAAAATTATTATTCGTGGCAGTTGACTTACTGGAAACCTGGACTATATGATACTTGTTCGATTTAGAATTCAAAATTAGCAGGACTTTACTATTAGCGGTACTCCTCTATCGCATTCCTGAAGAGAGATAACGCAACTTTAATTTTGGCATTAATTGTCTATTTGATTTATAATGCCAAAATTAAAGTTGCGTTTATCTCTCTTCAGGAATGCGATAGAGGAGTACCGCTAATAGTAAAGTCCTGCTAATTTTGAATTCTAAATCGAACAAGTATCATATAGTCCAGGTTTCCAGTAAGTCAACTGCCACGAATAATAATTTTGAATTCAAATTAATTTTTCAAAGTCAAGTGTATTCCTTCAATAATTTCTCTTCGTTTTATTAAACAGCAGGATTAAAAAATAACTTTAATAAATCAGTCTATATTATATAATAAAAATAAAATGATTTTAAGTTGCTTAAGCTAGAAGATTCTAATTTTATCTTTAAACCTTGAAACTTTTAGATTTTTACTGTTTTTATTGATTTTGGTACTATTAGAAATTATACTAATTTATTTAGTTTAAACCTACATTAATGTCACCATCAAGTGATAAAATAATAATAAAAAATATTGCACTATTATTTAGTATTTTAAAGTGACTGATTAATATTTTCAAATTCATTTTTACTATGTTTTTTGTTTTTTAATTTCTTAGGAGATTTCTTGATGGATGATGCCTAAGAAGCAGCTATAGAATCTTTTCTTGGGATTATTTTGTTTTATTGCTAATTATTCCGATAGAAATTTTCTTGCATATTCTTAATTTCACCTTCATATAATATATTATTCATTTAATAATAAATTCAAGCATTGCATTATAAATTTATAGTAAAAATACTATAAATCATATTCTTTCTAAAGCTTAATGAGTTTATTTTATCTTTACATCACAGAATCAATGAACTAATTTGAAACATCTCCCTCATTACTAAATACATAATAAAAATAATTATTATCACTTAAGGTTGAATCTTTTCTTAATTGCTAATATTTTTAGAGTAAAATTGATGCTTTTCTTTATCTATTATATTTAAATGCATTACTTTCATCAATATATATATATAATAAATGTGATTATTTCTGATTAATATCCAAAAAAATGATGAAAATGATATACCAGATAATAATAATAATAAATTATTATGTAATATTTCTAGTTTTTATAAATCTTCATCCTAATCTTATGTTTAATTACTTTATACTGGCAGATTAAATAGAGCACTATCTTTTCTATTTTAATTTGGTCTCTTCTTAACTTTAGATTTACTTTATTTCTTTTTTTAGTTGATTTTGCTATTTTTAGGGGAATTTTCAAAGTTTGGCTAGTATAATTTCAATTTTTATGGGCTGTCATCGTGAGATATTAAATCCTCTATAAAAATATAAATTTTAAAGTCTCATATAAAAAATTAAAAAAAGATTTTCTCAATATATAATATTATTTATGATTTTATTTATTCTATGGTCAAATTCATGCTATTATAAGATTTCTCAAATTAACTTATTTATGTAGTGTTTAATTTGTTAACCTAATCCATTTAAGTTTCAAGTTTTATTTTTTCTGATTTTTATTTCTCTAAACTTCTTAGATATTTCAGCTCTTCTGCCCTCTTCACTCTTTCTTTTAATTTTTACTTGCATTTATCTTTGAGTCTTAAATAATGTAAAAATTTAAAGTTTTATGTTTTAAAAATGTATAAGTAGAATAATAGTCTGATTATGAGAGGTTTGAGCTTTTTGGAGGAGTCTATGAACATTAATATGGCATTTACTAAAATATTAAGAAGCGAAACGAAAATCATAGTCCACCCTAAATTATACTATATGTCAACATCATTCAAAAATATAAAATTTCCTTTTTTTATGTTATTTTTCTAATTCAAGTAGTTAGTAAAGGTAATCATATGATAGCAGCAAAGCAAAATACATAGCTCATTGAACATTTCCATATTATTAAGTTTCACATTATCAAAAGGCTTAACCCAGACGTAAACATGATAATAATAACTGATTGTAATGTCAATATTTAAATCTGAAAAACTTGATAGTCCCCCAAGAACACAACACTCAAAGCAAATATTAATCTTCTGATCATTTGATAGAAGGTATTAAGGACGCTCATTCTAGAATTTAGTCGCACTTTATCAAAGAGTGCATCATATTTTTTCTTAAATTCAGAGTTATTGAGATGATTATACTTGTATTATACTATATATAGGACGAAAAGGGGAAGAAATAGAGTAATAAATATCATGAAAAAATCTACGATTGCTGCGAATTTATCACTATCTGTATTCCAATAGATCTACATAGATTGGTGAAATTAATATAAACTAAATAATACCTTTTTTAAATGTAGAAAACAATCTATACACATATCAAAATATCCTTCTAAGTATATTCTTAGCACAATTTGTTAATTTTATTTTAACTAATAATAAATTATTTTGGCATATATTTTTACGAATGTATTTTTTTATAAACAAGAGAGTAATATAGTTTATTATCAAACCATCTATAAATCCTTTGAGCCCTAAAATTATTGGGTTGATAAAACAATCAAAATTTACCTTTAATTTAATTTAGATATCTATTTAAACAAAACCATGAAAATATAGATGGGCACAAGAGCTAATTAGTATATAAACATAGATCCTAAGTTATTAATTACATTGGTAGTCTCTAACCGTTAAAAAGTTAAGTCGAAAATAAAAGATAAAATTAGTATTTTGAAAGATATCCATCTAGTTAAAATTTACAGGAGTGCTTGATTATGTAAAATCAAAGAAATTAACTTTATCAATATAATCCTGAAGTACGTTTAGATTCGAAAGATCTATTAGTAAACTATAGAAAAATATTGCGTTTGAAGGTATGTCTGTATTTAGCAAGGGCATATGTACTAAAATTTGAACTGTGTTGATCATACTCCACAATAGCCATAGTCCAGAAGATCTATATCAAGAAAATTGAGAACTAAATTTAAATCATCTTACAATACAACGTTCAAAGCTAATGTTCCATAGGTAAATCCATTTAAGCTGGAGCTTAGACTTTCGGAGTATTAAGCAAAAACTTTCGAAAATGCTGCATTATTATTTATTGTAAAAATAGTATGCTTACCATCTTTTCTCAATTGTTTTGGGATTTCAGCTTAAATTTAATAGTTCTGCTTTATCACTTATCAATAAGCATAAAATTAAAATTAATATCGAGTTTCTTGGTCTATGAAATATCCATTTTGTTTATAGGTTATCTTTAAGTTATCATAACCCTAAAATAAAGTTACATGATGTTGATCTTACATTCTTAGAAACTTATTATGGTTCATTGAAATTTATCTAAATTAAATAATCTGAAGTGCTAAATTATGTTATCTATAAAATAAAAAAATAATTAAAAAATCTACCATGTGAATTTTATGTTTAATATTTTGTCTTCAAAATCATAAATCTCAATTAAACTATGAAATATCTAAATTATTTGAGCAATCAATAAATAAAGTTTAGGGTGATGTTATCATTGAAGCCTGAATAATTTTAAGGTATTACAATTGGCCTATTAAAATAATTAAATTATGATTAAAATAATAAGAATTTAAATTAGTCTATTTAAACCAACTCTAACTAATCCTTCATTAGATATTGATTTAATAGAAGCTTGCAAATTTGCAGATTGCAGAGTTATATTTCTTACAATCATTGACTCTTATTAATTTCTAGGATTTTAAGAGCTTTCTCCATTATTAGTTCCGTTTTCAAAGTCAGTTTAATTTGATTTTACAAGATTCTGTACTATTATTAGATTATAAGTGAACACTTGAGTGAGCGGACTATTATTATCATCTGTAACTGTTATAGTAATGGGGTACTCTCCCATATTGTAGAAATCAGGACTAACTTTAAAATTTGGGAAGCTCCCAGAAATAAATTAATTTGCTTTACCGAAATCCACGGAAATTCTTGAAATTTCATCACCATCTAGATCTATTAATTCTGGAAATTTTAGGACTTAATTGAACATTGCGCTAAATTAAAAAGTCTCTGGAGGTTATACTTTGAATTAGGGAGGGCTTTAGTTTTCTGATTTAATTGTAATAGCTGAATACAATGATGTTGTTTTTAAAATTCCATCGTAGTTAGTTATCAAGCCAGTAATTGTGAGTTTATATGGGTCAGTCCTAGCAAAACTATTATCTTAACTGTAAATATTTATAGTAATTTTTCGTAAAACACTATCGCTCTTAATGTTATAAAATATACATGAATATATTTTGAATTTTAAATACATTATAATGAACCTAAACTTGGAAATATCATTCTGATTATCAATCTTATAAAAATATTGTACAATTGCATCACAGTCAGGTTCTTTTTTAATAAATAACATTTATTCAATTTATTTGTTCAAATGAAAATTCAGATATTTCATAAACCTACATTGGCTATGATATTTAATAACTAATATATTCGATTAATTCTTTATCTGTTTCATTAATGATTAATTTTTCAACTTAGCAACCAATAAATCTCAAATAAAAAGTTTTATTTACATCTTAAATTATGGGATCAAAACCGTTTTATATCATATAGTAATCTTGATAAGTGACAACAGCTCTTATTGTTATAAGGAATGTTTAACCTCTAAAAATTTCAACTACTAATCTACTGTAATTTAGAGTAAAATTAAATAAATTTTAACTGTTAATTTTTAATGTTAAATTAATTATTGATAAATTTAGTTACAATGGATATTCAGAACTATTAGATGTGAGAAATCCCTGTGTAAGAGATGAATTTGTACTATTAATTGTTTGAGACATTCAAAACCCCAAAACCCCTTAGTGAGGTTTATAAGTGTTTTGATTTGTAGGGTATAGTTGGGGTCTTAATGGGGATAGTAGAGAAATTAGGCCAATTTACAAAATGAGAAATAGAAATTAGCGAAATTTAGGGTCGATTTGTGATGAGTAATATTTAGATATACTGCTAAAGCTTAGGAATGGTACGTGTATTAATATAGACTAAGCCAAACCTGTACTAAATTATGCAGCAATAGCAAAGTTATTACGCAAGAGTGCCTCAACTGTTAGGTATCACTGCTTGCTCGCTGTTTAGCATTTTAATTCTGGTTGTTGAACGCATCCCGCAAGAAAATAAAAGTTCTCTCAGGCTCATATTGACTTCCTCTGCGACTCTAAGACTTTGAAGTATTCGGCACACTTTCCATTAGACTAGCGAACTGTGATGTTTCATCGCAGGTTTCCTGACATGCGTATCTCTCCTTAGACTATAGCCAATATTTATGAAGAAATGGTATTACTTTAAAGACTGTCAACAGGGTGAAGAGAGTAATTGATTTTACAGTGCCATTTTATAGTAATAATTTAAACTATATATATGATTAAATGCAGAGAGCTATTACTAATAACATCAAGTTCATACACGCTGATGAAGCAGTGTTTACATTCAACACCTTTATCAATAAGTCTTGATATAAGAAGTATGATAATATAGAAGTCTATGATTCAAAAGTGAAGGTAGTCATCCATGCAATTTTAGCTGGTATAAGTGAAGATTCAGGCTTAGAGAGTTATGTTATTCACCCTCGCTCTATTAAGCGAGAGTAGTATATAGAGTTCCTACATAAGCTCAGA
>ARYC01002975.1:0-13763 GCA_000711775.1 Oxytricha trifallax | reverse complement strand
TGTACTTACTCTAAGCAGTCATCTTCAAATGTTTGTTTTATATCTTAGCTCAATCTCATCTCATTTTAATTAATTTTATGTACAAATGAGCTACAGCTGATCTGCAATCGTACCAGTTTACTCTCGAGCTATTTTATGTGATGCTCCTATTTGGACTATATTTGCTAATGAGACTATTCTCTTCTAGTCATATAAGCCATCATCTTCTCAAATTTTTGATTCATTTTCATTATCAAATCTTCAAAAACATAGCTGTTTAAATAGTGCTCCATAAATTCAACTCTCTAATTTAAAGTTCCCAAGTTTTCTTTCTAATCTTTATAACATTTCAGAAGACCTTCTACTATTCTAGAAGGCGCTTTATTTTACTAAGTTTATGTACTAAAACTATTATTAGCTTGATTTTAGTTGTCGTAGAAGCTTGAGTTGCCGTTGAAGCTCTTCCCTTGATTTTATTAAGTTCCATATATATTACTTTATCCTGAAAAATTTTCTTTGTAGATTTAGGGTTCTTAATAAATAATGTCAACTAGTGAAATTTTTTAGTTGCCTCCCCCATAGAGCTACTCGTTGAATAATTAATGCCCAAATTTAAGGTCTTTTTTCATATGGTTTAAGTATTTAGAGTTTTTAGAGTGAGTAGAGAGATTTGATTAGGAATGGACTTCAGATCTAGTTTAGTCATTATATAAATCATTTTAACTTTGAATGTGTTTCTAAACTGGAGATTTCTTGCTATAAAAATTCTTCTCTTTGTATATAATTTAAAGTAAAAAAATGAATTTCAAATCTTAAAATATACTGATTAGGTGAATTTGAAGTTTATCTTTAAGTTCTTACTGAAGCCACAGATTCTGGATATTTATACTTGTCAATCATTTTCTTAATTGAACTGTAAGATGACCCTCCATATTTAGATAGCTATTAAGCTTGCGATGATTACCTAAGCTATTGCCTGCTATTTTGGTTGCTGCTTGAAAATGATTTATTTAACATTTCTTAAATTATAACGAATATTTATTTCAATCTTTATTAATAGTATTTGTAGAACCCACTATTTAGTTTTGATGATTCTATTCATAATCTAATTAACTTTATAATGTGAAATGGATTTAGAAATAGATGAAGGCAAAATCTTAAATTATAAAATAATTGAATTATGAGGCAACCAAGCTAGAAATATTCGATAAGAGATGATTAGAAAAAAAGACTTCACTCTATCCTTGCACCTTAATAACAATAGTCAGCCCAGGATTAAAAAATCGGGAGTGTAATCCATGAAGTATAAGGTATAGTACAGAAGCCTCATGATCATCAGACACAATAGATATATGATATGATGAATTTGCAAAATAAATAATAAGTTGGCAGTAGTACCAGTGGGCAAAGATAGCTTAATTTAAAAATGACATTAGTTTAGAAGCAAATACTCAATAATACAACTGGCAACTAGAGCAAGTTGCAAAGCTAAAACACAAACTTATCAATAATTGGTATCAATCAAAATTCCATGAATATTTAAGAGGAATCGCTAAGCGCTATAGGTCATTACCCTTAACAAACCAGCATCATAAATCATACGATTAGTGGTGGCGCAGTGGGAAGTAATGCATCGAACTCAAACTCTGGATCATTTTTTAGGCAAGCTGCTCTAAGCTAAATTCAGAGGGAACAATCTAATCACAGCCCAGAGACCTAAATGTAAACCCAAATATCTCAATTCTATCAGAGTGGGTTCGATAACTCAGATCGATCTACAACTGCAAACACCGGATTTCCTCATTTCTCAACTAAAACATCAACCTTTCATAGGAAACCTAATTAAACAAGCAATAGTCTAAGCAGTAATTAACAAATAAATCTAAACAGCAGCAATACTAATTTTGAAAGGGTTTAATTTAAACTTGTTTTATATAATCTCGTATTTATTTAATTTTTATAAAAATTTTAACTAATTTTAATAGTAACATTGGAAGTCAAATGGAGAGCCAACAGCAAAATTCACTCACTAATAACACCTTAAATATGCCATATATCGGCTAATTGCAAATAAATGGGTAGGGATAAAAACTTAGAGGCCTAAATTAAATCAGTAGAGCATATAAATAAATGTATCATCATAATGATCAGTAAAATGATACATCACAATAAAGAAATAATTGTGTATTATTTTTGTGTTTGGGTATTAAATGTATTATTGAAGATCTTCAAACCCCAATAATTTTTAGATACAAGGAGAATTAATTGGGATAAGCGGCCAATTATCAAATAATAAAAATGGGATCCAAAGTTACTTGGGCATTGAAAAAATAAAAAGCCTAGATAAAAATCCATATCCCTCTACTCAACTATAGTAAATGAATTTGCCAAGTTATGTTCCTTCAGGTCACATGTAAAGCTTATAAAATATTGGGATAGCCTCCATGAATCAAAATTTGGGTCTAAATAGTGTCATTAGTAATAATAATTAGCAAAACTATCAAAATTAAAACATCATTAATGAGGACTCTGTATTTTTGGCTTAACCTAATGTTGTAGGAAATTAGCATAAATAATCTTCTCCTCTGTAAAAATACAATTTAACATAATTATAATTCTTTTATTAATAAATACATAAGCAGTAGGTAGAGAAACAGTGATTTAAGTCAAAAATAATAGCCTCTTATATTAAGTTCTCAGCAATAATAAAATCCTTATTAAAATCAATAATAAAATTTAATTAATTCTAACACTAATGATTCCCAAGATAATATAAATCCCCATTTAAAAAAGGATCTATAATATAGAAAGGGCTTCTAAGGTTAATAAAAAATAAATAAACCTCAAAAGTAATTCAGATTTAGCACTGCTCAATTTATGAAAGATTAACAGCAAGTAAAAAAGAATTAAAGCTCTTTGAACACTCATTAGAAGTAAAGTAGTTTACTCATTTAGAATTAACAATAGCACCTTTTTGGAAATAACTCCAATTAAAATAACTTGAGTACTTTAAACGCCAGTCATAATTTGCCTATGAACTAAAATATGGCTCTTCAATCTATAAACAGTAGTCTACCAATTAGTAATTTACAATCAAATACCTAATCTAAAAACGAATTGATGGTTCCTAAATTTACATCGATAAATAACAATACTTCCTTCGACACGTAATAGTCAAGGTAAGTGAGAAAGCTTACAGACTCAATATCTGTATAGAACAATGTAAAAAACTAAATAAGTGCTTTAAGTAACAGAAACAACTTATTGAATGTCACTCGTACGACAAATTTATTACACTAACTAAATGATGAGAGTGATTAAGAAAAGTCCATGACAAGGTAAAATAATGGAGGGGGTTCTGGTAATAACTCTAAAACTAGAAAAATATCTAATGGTACAGATAAGGAACAAATCATACTCAAGACCTTAAATCTTGAAGAAAGAAAAAGACGGGGGGGGGGGCCATATCTGAACCAAAGAAACAATCTTTTAATCAAAGGTTTTTTTGATAGTTTTAATAAGTTGGCGTACCTGCTCCGGGTCAAAATAGGATCTGAAAATATGAAAAAATATTTTCAAGATCGAGAGATTTCTCCAAAGCATTGAAAACACTGAAGTTGAGACTCAGATTTTATCATGAAATTACATTAATTTTTATATTTTTTTTCATAATTTTTATTCACATTTTTTACAATTTTAAACTATATAACTTGCTCAAAATCTTTTTAATAAGTTATCTTGCACAAATAAATTACTTTAATATTACATTAATAATTTAAAATAGCAATTTTGATAATATAATATTGTGCAAGATAACTTATTAAAAAGATTTTGAGCAAGTTATATAGTTTAAAATTGTAAAAAATGTGAATAAAAATTATGAAAAAAAATATAAAAATTAATGTAATTTCATGATAAAATCTGAGTCTCAGCTTAAGCGTTTTCAATGCTTTGGAGAAATCTCTCGAACTTGAAAATATTTTTTACGTATTTTCAGATCCTATTTTGACCCGGAGCAGGTACGCCAACTTATTAAAACTATCAAAAAAACCTTTGATTAAAAGATTGTTTCTTTGGTTCAGATATGGCCCCCCTCCCCAAAAAGACTCATTAAATAACATTAGTAATTAAAGTAAACTCTTCTCCTATATTTTTTGTGACTAATAAATAAAATCTAAGTTTAATTCTTAACGAGAAAGGAAGAAGATTTTATTCTACAAGACGATCTAAATGAACAAGATATTCAATTATAATAGGAAGAAAAAGTCCACATTGAAAAACCGGAAATATTTCACACTTTCTTACATATAAATTTGTTTTTTAAATCATTATCAATCAGCATATTGAGACTGACTCTAACGAAAGAGAAAATCTTGAACTTGACGTAATCGAGGAAGAGGTTTTTAATGACGACATTAAAAGTGCTTACTCAAAGCTAAAAACAGTACAGAACAGTAAAAGTCGAGTTATATCATAAAGTTTCACTCATTTATCAAGCAGGATAATAGGAGAGACATTGTAAATATAGAGAGTATAACTAATTAATATTTCTTCTTTTTTTTATACCAGCAACTTTCACGAATAACAACGTCTAAATGCTCGTAAGAATATACTGATCATTTTTATTAATATATTTAGAGAAGTCCTAATATGGGCTCATTCAAGAAGGCGATGTTCTAATCTGAAGCTTTCAAAATATTGTTCAAAAAGATTAAGGAAGGCGCAGTAAAGAAAAATACGCAAGAATATGACAAATTGATTGAAAATCTTTCAAAAATTAGTGGGCTCTCAACTCAAGACGTTGAGCTGTGCGTGGATATATCTCTATAGCAGCTATCACTCAACAAATTCCAAAATCCTTATAATAAAATTGCATCTAGTAGTTAAGAAACTATTGAGGAGAATATTCTAAAACTAAAAAAAAAAATGTTTAATAGTTTTATTTTTAGTGTAAATAGATTAATTTCAAGAAAAAACATTTACTCTTTCTTATTGTTTAATTTTTAAAAGGTACTTTTTTTTCCAATCTCAAGTTCAATTACTCTTAAATTATCAAGCGAAATTTAAATAAAAATAATTTTTACTCTTTAAAATTAGTTATTTTTCTTAACAAACTTTTATGCTTGATTTTAAGTAAAGTTAAATTAAAAACAAATTTAAGTTGTAAATCTAAATAAGATAATTTCATTTCAATATAATTCTTAAGTTCTTTGAATAACAAGATTTTTTTCTATTTAAATTGATTAAACAGTTCTAATAGCTCATTAATTTTATTATAGAATATGCTAAATATTTATTTGTCTTATTTTCATCTAATTTTCATCATTTTCCTTATTAATTGTTAAAGTTAAAATTAATATGAAATAATTTAATATAATCATTAAGCACTATCTTCTCACTAAAATTTAAAATCGTATTGTGAATTTGCTTGTTTTTCCTAATTTTTTTAATTTAAAATTATGATTAATTCACCTATTAAACTTTGGAATAAATGCTATAAAGCGTTATAAGTTTAGATTGTTTCAATGAGTTTTAACCAATCATTTACTTATGGAAATAATCCTATAGTTCGAATGAGGTCAGGAGATTAACATTCTATTCAACCTAGTAGTGGCAGTAGCATTTGGCATGTTCCCTTAGGTTTTGGTAACATAGTAAATGGAAATCATGCTCAAAGCAATAATGGCTTAGGAGGCTCATATAAAATTTCCAAGAATCAAACTGAAGTTATCGATCAATTCAAGCCAAACACACAAGAGTCAAAATCTAATGGGAATGGATCTGATAAGAGATCCAAATTTTCAAAGAAATCTAGCAGCAAAAAAGCTGGTAGTGAAAGTTTTACAAGCGGTTCAAGAGAGTTTAATACTCGAAGAAGACTTGGAAATTTAAGATCGACAGGCTCTCATCAATCCAATGATCATTTAAATTACAAAATTAATATCAATAAGAGTAGTGATACAACAAGTGGGAGTCAATTGATTAATGATACTATTAAAGAACAAATGATAAGCCCAAGACCAACTTAAGAATCTACTGATAAAAAATCTATATCAAAAGACTCTATAACAAAACGGAGTCCAATTCATTAATTCCAATAAATACAGAAGGGAATGAATCTAGAATAAATCAAACTTAGGGGTTAATCACTACAGCCAAAGATTTAAGAGCCTCCTTTAAATATATAAAAAGCTTAAATTTAAGATAAATCGCCTAGAATCGTGTAAGGCTAACTTATTAAATGGAAAGAGCTTAAGAAAATAGGATAAGGAACTTAAGGAGAAGTTTTCATAGCTTAAAATGTTAAGAACTTCAACTTTTTCGTAGTAAAGAAGCTTAATTTGTTTTCTGTAAATTCTGGCATAGACAAGGAAGCTCTAATGAAATTAAAGAAAGAAATTGAGGTCTACAGAAAATTAGATCACTAAAATATCATCAAATACATAGGCAGTGAAATTGTAAACAACTAATTTTGTATTTATCTTGAGTATATGTCTAGTGGCTGTTTGCAAACAGTTTATTAAGAATAAGGAAATCTCCATGAAACAACTATGAAAGTTTTTATTAAACAAATCTTAAATGGACTAATCTATTTGCATCAAAATAAAGTTGTCCACTGCGACTTAAAAGGAGCAAATGTACTTTTAGACCATAATGGAATTGTAAAATTATCAGACTTTGGGTGTTCCAAGCTTTTCGAAAGTTCCTTCAGTATGTCAGACTTTAACGGCGCTATTAGAGGTTCTTTACCTTGGATGGCCCCAGAAGTCGTTATGAATAAAGGTATTAGAAGGAAGGCAGACATATGGTCGCTTGGATGTATGATGATAGAATTGGCAATCGGTGGCAATCCTTGGGGTAATCAATTATCTACCAACAACTTTCAAGCTATTTTCAAAATAGCTGATCCAAATAGTAAACCAACAGTTCCAGATCATCTTAGTCCAGAGTGCTAAGATTTTATAAATCAGTGTCTAACAAGAGATTTTGATCTAAGACCTTCTGCATTAGAGCTTTAAAACCATGCTTGGTTATAAAAGTAGTGAAATTTTACATCTAATTACAATTTTCTAATAAATATATCTTTTTTTAGGGTTAGGAATGTATTTATGATCCTAGATAGATCATTTACTTAATGCTTTAATTAAAAAAAGTATAAGTTGTTATTTTTCAATTTATAATGGATTTTATCAAACCAACTTACTCTCTAATAAATATATTCCTATATATTTGTAACTCTATTCAATTATTAAATTAATCAAATTAAATAAACACAGCTTTAAATGTAAAACTTAATTCATTTTATTCTTTAAAATATGTTTACTATCTCAAACACTCAATTATGAGTTAAATTTTAATAAGCACTGATAGCATAGAGTGTTTTACTATCAAATCTGAAAGATTGCAAGTCTTCGCCAGTGTTATTAAGCACTACCCATTTCCCTTTACCCTCTTAACTTTCCTAAAATTTGTATATTTTCATTAAATTACCTTCAAGGATCACATAGTTCTTAATGTCAGCTACCACCTTCATATAGCCAAGCACTTTCTGGAGTGAGATTCCAGTCTCGAAATATTAAATAAAAGAAATATTTAGAAATATACTTATTAAGAAAAAATATTAAAGAGTTTATTGACAACAATTTTTAAGCAGTTCGGTAAACTTTAATTTTAAAAATTCATTTGTAAATAAAGCTTAGTTAAATATAATTATTAAGTGATATTTAAAATTTAAAAGAATAACTAAAATATAATAAGAATTTATCGTCAACTCTTCATTTATTAAAACTCAATAATTCATTTAGGAGATTAAATTTACAAATCTTAAGTAATCCAATCAATTTGCCTAAATAATTTAAATTTTAACAATACTAAATTGTTGAGGTATCAAATTTACCAATTTTTTCATTTACAAGTGCAATCCCACATCCTTCATTATAAACTATGTTTTATTTGCTATGATCTCTTTTAAACATTTACTATTTTATATCAAAATCACATTAATGATAATATATAACTTATTAATAATAACTCTAGATAAAGAACTTTCTGGCTGAACTATAAAGTTCATGCTCTGGGAATAATTCATTGAAATATTGTTCTTTGATACTTCCAATTAACTTATTGTGTTATTGGCATTAACTTTAATATGGCCATGGACAGCGAATTCAAAATGATCTTATATTAATGTATTAATTTTCCTTAAGTTATTTATCTTAAACTATATATAATGAAATCTAGAAATAATTTTAAATAATCTTCAATTGACTTCAAAGACTTGATTTGATCATTAATTTCTAAGAACTTTCTTTATTCTATGTAATTTATGATTTTCTCTTCTTGAATTAATTTCTCATCCAAATCCTCAAAATTGGGTATTTTAATTGAATGAAGCTCTACGAAGTTTCTTAGTACAGGTCTTTGGTGCTCATTTTAAATTTAGAAAATAAAATATAAATTATTGGTGCTAAAGTTGACTTTTATTTAAGTCCAATCTCAAAGCAAGCTACTATAGTTTACCAATTATGTTTTCATATCTCTTCAACTCACTTTAGTTGCTCAATCCAATTTAATTTTTGAAAACTAGTGGGCTTGGTAAAAGAATTCCCATTTTTTGAGTGGATTTATTTTTAGAAGACTTATCAAATATAAATCTCTTTGCTTTCTCAGTAGCTGCTATGCCATTAATATATGAATTTTAACTTGTTGATTTTAAGTTAGAAACTAATTCAAAGTGAAAAGAGTTAGGTTGATTTTAAGGACTGAGAAAATTACCAAATTTTTCCTAATTACGCTAGTTCATCTTTTACTAAGCATAAAACTTATAGTTGCTCTACCCTCCAACCACATAATCCTTAAATTAATTCTACAGCATTTCATATAATATGCGTTTATTCCCTTTTTAAGCAGTTTTATTGTTAATTATAGTCTGCTGTTGAAGCTACGGCATTGATTAAGTATTACTATTACTCTCCAATTATTTTGAGGCTTAATTGGTATTCACAGTGGTGTTATAGTTTACTAAATTTAAGCTTTGAAGTTTCTTTTCATTTTAAAGCTATTCATACCTGTCTGTGACGTCTTTCTACTCGTTAGTGATCATTAAACTGAATTTCTACTCACTGTGATTTTTACGCAGGAATTTTTACTTCAATTCCTACTCAATTATCTTAATCTTTTTGGTGTCTTAGGCACAGTTCTTATTTGGATTGTATTTTAACAAAGATTTTATCATTTCACTTTTTTCTGTCTTTGGGATTATCAAATCTATAGGAGATAATGATAAAGCATGAAATTTAAAGAATAAAATTGGAGCTTAAATTGATATTGAAGTTACTCTTATTATATAATGTATGATAAGTGATCTTAAGATAATTAACAAAGTTTTCAAGATTTATATAGATATCAATAAAAATGAACGATATGCTTGAAATAAGTAAATACCTGGAAACATTTATGTTTGAGTTTAAGTAGGATTTATCCTAGCCAGCTACTTAAATTAAGTATATGAGAAAGCTCTAGTGTTCACACCTAATTTTTCTTATTCCCGCAAGATCAAACTTAAATCACTCATTTTATCAATCTATGTTTATTATAATTTTCTATAATAATAATAATCTGAATAAATTTATATAGTTACCTCATTATTAAACATCATAATTTCATATGTGATTTAATTAATGATGAAAATTTTGTCATAACTTAGTAAAATATTTAAAACGTAAACGATAAACAAAAACTGCAACCTAACATTTTTTTATCAAGTCAAGAAGTATTTTCTGAGTGCAAATATGAAAATGGCATGAGTCAACACTAGAAACAGACACACGAATATAAATTTACAGAATCCTTGCTCCAGCCTTGATTTTATATATGCGTACATCTCAGATATTATTGCAAATAAACTGACCACCCCAGAAACCCCTAGGAATACCCACTTCATCCATTCTATTGGCACTACATTCAGAGCTGTAGTGATCACAAATATGGTGAAAGAATAGCCATAGATTGAAAAGATCCATAGATATTGCACTTCTGGGATCCAAAGCACGTATTTTATCAGAAGTAGTAAAAGTAAGGGATTCGTTATAAAATAAGCAATACATACAAAGGCAGCTCTGGCCACTTTTAACAAGCTGTATGTTATGAAAGCTGTATTGATTTTTCCTGCTTTCAATTCTAGTGCTGCTGTAGTGATATCAATTTAGTAATCTATAAAGCCTACTATTGCTATTTCAACGATTAGAGTTAACATTATCCACACAGGTCCATAGAGATCAATTCTGTCCTCATCTTCAAAAAGTGAACTTTTGGAGCAGAAGGGCCAGATAGCCTTTCTTAAACGATGTAATATATCCACTGTACTCACATCGAAATATTCCTTATAATGAGCTAGCTGCCAAATCTTGGTATTATTCATTGTGTACATCTGATACAATTCATCCTCATATAGCTCATCATCCTCGTTATACTCCTCTTCTTGTTATTACTATTTTCTACCACCTACATTAGCATTTCCTCCTCGACCTCTTCTTCTATTTGTATTTGAACCTTCGTCTTCGTCCTCATTTTATGGTGGGGGTGGCCTCCTTCTAATAGGCCTATCTTATTCTAAATTGGGGTTACCCGGGGTGTTTGAGACTAATGGCTAGTCATCATCGTCATCATTTCGTTGTGGTTTCTTTCTTAGCTACTTTTAGGGTTTTATTTTTGAGTATTTATTATCGAATGAGTCTTCCTCTTCCGAGCTACTCTGATGTTATTACTTTCTGGCTGGCAACTTTCTTGCTTACAATAATTTAATTTATTTCTATAAGTAGTGAAAAAGGAACATCTAAATTTATTATATTATGCTTGTTTAGGGGCTTCTATTATTGGGTCTTCATCTCCCCCGTTAGCACTACCGTTTCCATTCGAGGCTTTACCTGTTTTAGGTTCATTTTATGGTGAAAATAAGTCATTAGATTACACTTTAACTTTAGCACCTGGGAGATTGGCTTCACGTAGTTCCACTCCACCATCGTCAGCACCTCTATTATTGTCTTTATTACGCTTTGAAGACATTATATTTGTAAATTAATAATTGATATTTCTATTTAAATTTAGCAATAATATTATTGCATAATCTAGCTCATTTGTCAAAAAATGAAATGTTAATTCCGATTTGAAACATAGATAAATCTATAAATTAATGCTTTAAAGCATAATCTAAATAACTCTTTTTGCTTAGTAACTATCAATACTGTCTTTAAGTTTTGATAATACTGCCTGTGTTCATTGAAGAAGTTGCATCTTATGTAGTAGTATCCTATTCTAAACTAATTCTCATGGAATCTCTATTTTTATCATTAACTCCATAGTTTTTATAAGTTTATCCATAGTTGTTGCTGCTAAGTTTATCAATGACTACTTAGCTATTGGATAAGCTCATCTTATAATTGTTACTTTATAACAATTATTGGTTACTTTCCTAATTTGTGATGATAGTCCTATCGCTCTCTAAGTCGAAATGCTAACCATCCTAGTGCTAATCATTGATGTTTTATTCTTTTTCAGTGGTGTTTACCACAAAACTATGTGATACTTGCTTCCTATGGGTAAAGCTTTCTACTTTATTATCTTATGATTATTAGTGTAATCTACTCTCCATTTACAGGATTTAATGTGGTCCTACTCTGCTGATATTTTACGATTAAGCAACAACAGAAAAATTATTCTTATTTTGCAGTTATTTCAAACCATTCATTTATTCATTGACTATGCATTTGAGCTCTATTGATCGACGCATGTAGTCTTCTTTAGTTAAAGTGTCTTGATCTGAGAGCTTCTTCTTTTGTTGTTTTTTAGTTTTTTTACTTAGCTGCTTCTTTTCTCTCATCAAATCATTAAAAATATCTCAATAAAGTATTAGGGGGAAATTTAGATCCATAAATTATAGGAACAATTTTAAGTTAATAATAAAGCATTTAAATTAAAAAGGGTAAATCATTGAGATTAATAGAATTAACCTGATTAATCTTCACTCTCGTTATATCTTCGTTTCTTTCTCTCTACCTAATAAATTTATAAAATTTGCTTAGCTCATTATCTTACCAGTGATAATGCTAATAATATTTAGTAAATATTAATGTAAAAACTTAGTGTAAAATAGTTTAACTTATGATAAGAAATTATGGACTTAAATATTAACATTTATTTTCTACAATAATTAGAGTATTGTTACATTTGTTGTTAATTAATATCAGTAGATACTCGCATAGACTGGCTTTACAAGGGATCTTAATTCATTGATCTGGATCTCAATGTGTTTATATCATCTTAATTTTAATTTAATTTACTGTTTGTATTCTCAAATAAATTGTATGAAATACTCTAACTAATCATTTTTAATTAATAATCTTAGGTGAATTGCGATAAACCCTGTAAGCTTTAATTTACCTAAAAACTTTCTTTCCCTCCATTATTGTATTATTCCTTATTTTTACTCATTAAATCTACAAAAAGCTTATTATTAATAAAAACAAAGGTACTTACTCTTCTTAATGATGACATCTCTAGATTTCTTAGCTTTTCTAACCGGCTATTGTATATCTTAATTGTTGAAGTGGCTTCTATTGCTAAGTTGAGATTTAATTCTTAAACCTTAGTTATTTATTCCACTACCTCCTCCTCCAGTCATCATCTACTCACATCTTATAAATAATTCATGATATTATTTAAAATATATACATATCTTGTTATGCTATTACCTCTACTTTGTGAAGATCTTTGTTGTGGAAAATTAACAATATTTGTGGAAGCTGCTGCCAATTCAGGATCATAAACTAGTTAATTGCCAACATAAATATACCCATTGTTCTATCCACCCACAAAATTACCGAAGTAATTCTATGACATTTTAGCAGGACATGCATTAAATAATATGCATATGTTAAACTGATTAATATATAATTATAAATGAATTAAATTAATTTAATGCTTTCCTCCTTATGATATCAAAGCTCTTCTGTACATTATAGCAGCCAGGTCCAATAGTCTCAGGTGTTTTCTTTGCCAAGACTTTATAATCAGGAAATCTCTCTCCTTATGCAAAACTTGATGGATTTTGATATGAAAAGATACTCTAATTTTTTTACTTATTATTTCGCATATACAACAAGTTATTGATGTTAAATTGCTGATTATTATTGTTAAAATGCGATTTGTTTACTACAGACTTCTACTTCTTCATGAATTATCTAGTGCTTGACTACTAATGTAAGTTTATTTAGTTATTTGATGATAGTCTATTGCTGGCAGCAGACATTAATCTTTTCTGATAATTATTAGCTGAGTAGGGGTTATTACTGAAACTTTACGATAATTTATATTTTATGTGGTCTGTGGGGGTGTAGTCTAATCGATTGCCATTGTTTGTAACCTAAATTGGATTGAAAATTGATATAAAATTGAGATAATAAGTCAAAATTACAATCACATCATGAAAGCCAGGGGTCCTCTCTTTTGGAGACCTAAACATTAACAAAGTTGGTCTCATTTTATTAAAAATAAAATAATTTAATAAAAAACTTTTTTAAAAGATTTTAATTTTTGTGGATAAAAAAGCATAACAATGTTTAATTTTGATATTAAATTTATGTAATATCTATTTTCAATAGTAATTTAAAATTAATTAACATATTTTCATGAGTAAAATAAATGAAAATGTTGGAATGATGCATATTAAATAGGAAATTACCAAAAACCTAATATTTAGGGATATGATAATTTCTTTAATATATGTA